>ML682099.1:3859285-4076115 GCA_007922195.1 Podocnemis expansa
GGGGGGGCGGGGGGAAGCATGAGGCAGCCCAGCCCAGCCGGGGAGGTCCGGCGCGGTTGCCGTGGCGACGGCCGGGAAGCGGGGGAGCCTGGGAAGGGGCGGACACACAGACAGACAGACAGACACACGCACGGGCGGCGCGGCTGCACGGGGAGGCGCCGGGCGCTCGGGCCATGGGCGGGCGGCGGGCGGCCGGGCGCGGTAAGTCTTCAGCACCACGGGGCCGGACAGCTCCCGGCGCCGCCGCGGGGCCCGATCCCTGCCCCGGGACCCCGCCCGCCCCGCGCTGCTGCCAGGGGCCGGGGGGTGGACGGGGCTGGGGGCTGCCGGGAAACAAACGGGGGGCGGCTCGGTGCTCAAACGAGCTGCTCCCCCCTCCTCCGGCCCCGACCCCGGATCCCGTGGCCGGTGTGAACCTCGGGGCCCGGCGGTGCAAAGGGGAGCAATGGAGGGGCAGGTTCCCGCCCGCAACCCCTCTAGTGAGGCTGTGATCCGGATCCGGATCCGGATTCTAACTTTGGAGTGCATGGGGGGTTTACACCCACGCCCCGCAGCTCAGCGGGAGGATCCAGGGCGCTCAGGGCCACCTGGCAGGAGCACCGGGCAGGATGGCAGAGGTGCCCGAGGACAAAACTGGGGCAGATCACTATGGGGGGAGCCGTTTTCAGCCCCTCTGTCACACCCTCCTGCTGGGAGGCAGCCTGGAGTTATGGCTTCCCATCGCTCCCCCTTGGCAGTGATTGGGGGGTCCCACATCCCTCTGGGTGGAAACTGCAGCCAGGCTTGTTTGAGAGCCCCAGGCCCATTGCAGGGAAGCATTGCCCACCGGTGAGGGCACCAGTCTGGCCTGCAGGGGTCCTGGGGTCAGGTTCCCACTCTGCCGCAGGCTTCCCGTGTGACCTTGGGTGAGCCTCTGTGCCTCAGTTTCCCAGCTGTGATAACCAGTAGTAGGTCATGAGGCCTCCATTAGAGATTGTGAGGTGCCCAGATACTCTGGTGATGGGGGCCGGTGAAGTACCAGGCAGCCAGTGTGAACCTGAGGATGAGGGGCTTCTTGATGTTGACTGGAGACATGCCTGGGTGGAAGGATGGTCGGGTGTATGCAGCTGGCTCAAGGGAGGGAGCTGTATATAGACAGAGGGGTGTATGGCGGAGGTGTATTGGGGTGCATGGATGGGAATGGCTGGCTGGGTAGAAGGACGAATGGAAGTGGAGGGGGATGGTTGACTGGGCAGGCAAGGGACTCTCTACCCCTCACAAGCCCAGGATGCAGCGATGGGTTTTGATGCTACAGGTCCAGGCCTGATGAAGCAGGGTAAAGCTCCTGGGGCCAAGTCAAGGAAGAAAGTGCCCAGGCTGCAGGTTGGGTGGGGGCAGTGACGGGGTAAAGCTCATCTCTGTAGTCCCCAGTCCTGGTGTAGCCTTTCTGCTAGGCTGATCCCTTTTGCCAGCAGTTTGAAGCAGCCTGGGGGCTGCTCTAATCTAGGCTGGCTGCACACAGCTGATAACAGCATAGTGCACAAACAGCCCAGTCATGCCCCATTTTGGTTGCTATGCCAACAGCAGAGAGGGGGCATGGCAGAGCCCCTAGAGCAGCTCTATCCTTGGAGTGATCTCCTGAGCTGGTGAAAATGGCCTGAGGCTGGGCAGATTCTACCAACCACAAAGAGGGAGAAATGACGGTTCACATGGGAACATCTGGTCCTGGCAGTGTAGTTCCAGCCCTGATAAAGTGCCTAGGATGGCAGGAGACTCCCACAACACAGTGTAGTGAGGTCAGGCTACTGTGTCAATACCAGCTAGTTATGTCTTCAGTCCCTAAATTAACCACGTCTTTTTCTCAGACCCTAGAGCAATAGAAGCAGCCATGGGCCTGGTGTGAGCATCAGGAGGCCTGGGTTCTGTTCTCTGATGTTCTTGGGAAATGATGGCTTTTTGCCTCAGTGTTTTTCCCTCCTGTGAAATGAGGACAATCACACATTATTTGTAGCACTGCAATGCCTAGATTACCTAACTGAGATCAGGGCTGCTTTGTGCCAGGTGCTGCGCAAAGCAAGATGTGGTTCCTGCCCCAAAGAGCTTGCAGCCAAATGAGACTAAAGCAGGGCAAAAGGAAGAGTTCCCATTTAACAGACGGGAAACTGAGATACAGAGAGATCACATGACTCTTCCAAGGTCACACAGGATGTCCATATTAGAGTTGGAAACTGTACCCTTATCAACAAGCCCATCCCTCTTTACCAAGTGTCTTGAGGGAGACAGGCATAAAGAGCTAAGTATTATAGTATTAGGAAATTTCTCAGTCAGTTCCCTGGGCCCCAATGACTGTTTCCTAATGGATGATTAGGAGTAATGACTCCCTGAAATGAAAGTCCTGGTCTAAATCCTCTTGAAAGCCATAGAGGGGGCTGTGGGGTAACCCCATGTGGTCAACTTTCTAAGGCCCCTCACCCACAAGCAGCCCCCTGTACCACATGCCAAGCACCTTGGATGATTTCCCCTCTGTGATGGACTTTTCTTCATGACAAGTCATCACCGGCTCTGCCGTTTTCTTTCAATTACCCAGGAGATTTTGCTCTGAGTCAACTGAATCTGTAATGAGCAGAGAAAGCCCCCCAACCCCCTGAGGTCAAAGGGTGGGCTGATGACGCCGTGGGCTAGTTCAGGCCCTGCTCTGACAGTCAGGTCTGTGTAAGGGGAGGGGTGTCTCTCTGCCCACGGAGGGGGGTCTGCACAGGAGCATGGATCCCATTCAGGGATTGGGGCCTGGATTTGTAGCTCAGAGTCCCCTACTTGGATTGACTCATCCTGCCTTCTTTCCTAGCTAGGTAAATTGACTAATCCCAGGCAAGCTAATCAGGGCCTTTGCCTGTGCAGGCCATCATCAGCATCCCCACTGCTTCTTGCTTCATGGCTGGATCATTAACAGTCCCAGCACAATCATAACCCTGAAGGCTCCCTGCCAGTCACTTTCCAATGAGGGCTGTTAGCAGCCTCCTAGAAAGGGACGTAGAACTGAGACAGCACAGAGGAGAAGACATCGTAGGAGGAGTCAAGGACAGACTCAGGAATAGAATTCAAGCCTCCCAGGGCATTGATCTGGAGCGACTCACCAGGCTATTATTCTGTGTCTCCCCAGTGACTAGCCTGGTACTTCTAGCGGGTGGAGTGATTCCTTGCTGAAGCAATAAGGAGCAAGGCTGCTGGGGTGGCAATTTCAGAATGGTCCAGCTCTGTTCCATTACATTCACTGCAAACTTCCAGTGACTGCAGAGAAGGTAGCATGAAGTCAGTGCTACGTGCATTTGAGAACTCCCCCCTTTGAGTGAAAGGTCCTGGGTTCTAATGTCCCCGCGTGGATGTGTAGGGAGAGTCATTACTCAGGGACTTCAGTCTTTCTCTGTGGCCAAATCATCAATTTCTCTGGTGCCCTGGCAGCAGTATTCTCCTCAGGACTTGAAAGTAAGGGAGGTGTAGGGGTGTATTGGAGGTGCTCCCAAAATTGGTATAACACTGTTACTGACAACTGGAGGGGGTGTTGGGAAATTCAGGGAGGTGTAGGAGGGGTGTAGGGGTGGCTGTTAGGGAAAGCCCTGCCTGGCAGCTGTCTCATTCTCCTCCCCAGGGTTAGGATCCTGCACTGCCTCTATGTGCAGTGTAGAAAAGGGCTCTGCTTCTCTCTAGGAATTCAAGATTTTATCATCGCTACCACCATTGGTTCAGAGCCCGCTGTGGGTATAATTGCCAGCTGCCTCTCTGGCAGACGCTGCTTCCCAGCTGCCATCCCCCAGAAAAAGACAAGGGGTGAATGATATTGATACAACAAAGCAAACCTCAGACATACCTTGGGAAAGTCCCATCACAGGGCTAGAGTTGGACTGGGGGACTTGAGTCCTACAGATGCGCATGAAATCAGCCACCAGTGTGTTCAAGGGGCCCAGATTGCTTGATTTCTTTATTTTGTGAGATTGTGGGAAGCTGAGCCTTTTCCCCATGGAAGCTTTTAAAAATAATGGAAGGATTGAGTATGTGCTCCAAAATTCATGTTCACAAGTAACGGCAAGCATTGGGTATGTTTGCGCGTGCATGTGTGTGTATATTTTATATGTATAGATCCATATTGTGTGTACATTTCTGCTATTGTTTGAGTATGTGCATGCCTCAGTGCTTGTGTGGTGTAGTGTGTCTTTCTTGTAGGTGTCTGTCTGTATTTTTGTTTGTGTCTATTTTGCTTATGTGTGTGTGTTTTGTTTCTGTGTGGTGTGTGTGTCTCCTAGAGGTAGCAAAATCTACTGCATTTAGCACAGAGTTGAATAGTTTACTTGTGGGGAAACTGAGTCACAGAGCAGTTGTGAGCAGCAGCACTCCAGACTTGGCCTTGACCCAGAAATATTTACCCAAGGCCAAGAGCTGGGGAGTGTCCAAGTCAGGAGTAGGGTCTAGCACAGTGTTCTGGGCTGCCTCACTGCTGTAGGCATCATCTATTGTAAGTGGTGCCCTGCTTACACTGGAACACAAACCCTGACACTATGGGCCGCCAACTTCATTGGGAATTGCAGGTTGCAGCACTTCACAGGGTCAGTCTTTAAAAGATCTCAGTGCCCAGGGCTTTGCAGATGGTTTTCCTGCTCGGACTCTTTTTTGCTGCCCCTGCCACCTCTGAGTTTCCATTGGAGACAGCACCCTTCAACTTTTTCCTGCCTGCTATCCAGCTTTCAGACAGTGGTGCAGGGGTGGCTTCATGTCAGTGCTGGGCAAATTGTTCCAGCTGCTGTTTTAAAATTAACTTTCCTTGTGTTTTTCTTGTGGAACCTGCACTTGCCAAAGTTCTGCTGGCTTTGCCAGGACAGACCCTAGCTGCTTTAGAAATGTTACCAGGTATTATTTAGGCATCCCAGAAAGGGGTGCTGCTGTGACTCAGGTGTGATAGCAGAACAAGGACAGGTCAGGACTGAGGTGCATGGATGGGCAGCTATAGTGAGGAGACTGGGGTTCAGGACTGAGGGGAAGCAGCAACTCTGTGTGAAGGGGTAGCGTGGGGCTGGAAAAGCAATGAGGGCCGTAGGTCAAGGTTGAAGAGCGGTGGCTGAGTTCTGTGTATAGGGAGCTGGTGGGGTTTGAAGGGCACTGGAAGAGCTATTGGGGGGAGCCCAAGGCTGGAATAGCAGACGTCCTGTAAACCTGGATTCAGGAGCATCAGGAGACCAGGGTGAAAACTGGAATAGTTTTCATCTTCCCCAACCTAGACTTACGTAAGCGATTCAGTGAGGCTCACAGCCCACCCTAGGGACAATCCCTCCCCCCCATGGCCTTGTTAATGCTTCAAGGAAGCAGCCTCTGGAAAAACTCAGGAACTGCAGAAATTGGTGCTGGTCACAGGGTAGGAGACGTTCTGGGCTGACCTTAGTTCAGGGGAAGGGGACCCTTGCTGCAAGGAGCAACACAGGTGGCTCAATAGGATCTCTGTGCTGTGATGCTCAGCAGCAGTTCAGAGGGGCCAAGCCAGGTCTGTGTGTTCCCATTCCCGTGTCTCACTGACAGCTGTGGTTATTAAAACTGAAAGGTCTTAATTCTCCCTTGCCCTGCATCCAGCGTTGCTAGTGGACAGAGCACTAGAGTGACACTTTGGAGACCCGCACGTTGTTCTTGGCTCCAACACCGGCTTTCTGGGTTATCTTGGGCAAGTCACTGGAACACCCCCAACCCCCACGATACTGACCTCCTCTGTACAGCATCTGGAGACCTCACATGAAAAGCTCAATGTAAGAACTGGGTGTTATTATTACACCTGTGCCAAAGGATGTAAAACATCATCAGCTCCTCAATGGGCAAGGCAGGGGAGAATCGAGGCCATAGCATTTCAAACACTCCAGTTCACTGTTGGTCATGGACACAGTTTGGTTGCTTTTCTGCAGTTCAGTCAGCCTGGGACATCATAGTCAGTTTCATTTTTTTTTCCTGGTCAGTTTCATAACCTGGTTCTCTGTGGAGAGAGGTTTCTAGTCTCATTCCCTTCAGATGAGAGGTGGGGTAAAAGTAAATGATGCATGCCACTGGCTGGCAGGAGCCCAGACTGTGCTTGCAGATCCTTAGTTACAGCCCCAGCCTGCCTACTGCGCAATGTCAGCTCTGCTGCAGTGCAGGCGATTGCCATTAGCCAACACAGCCACAGGCGGTGGGGTGGGGCAGATGGCAGCTTCCACTGGCTTCTTCCCTCCTGTCAAATCTCCCAGGCAAGCCTACTAACATCTCTGGTCTTGTCTGCTCCTCTATCTGAGTGCCTGGCACAGCAGGGTGAGTGCTCGCCTCCTTCATTGCACAGAGGTGAGTAGGAAACTGAGGCATGGGCACGTTGCCCAAAGTCAGGCAGCCAATCAGTGGAAGAGCCAGGGTCCCTCACCACCTAGTCTTGGTGGCAGCTCATAACCTAGGACGACTGTTGCAAAGAGACTGGAGGTGCACCTCAGGGAAGGGAGCTGTTGGGAAGCCAGTTCCATGGGAGGCGTGCAGGAGTCAGGGTGGAGCTCCGAGGGGATGTATTTTGGGTGGGGCAGAGAAGGCAAGATCAGACGTTGGAAGGGGTTTAGGGAGCTTAGGGGAGTTGAGGGCACCAGGGATGCAATCAGGAGTTTGGGGTGAGTCTGAGGCAGTTGAAGGGAATTAGGGGTAACTGGGAGGCCATTATGTGTTGGGGTTGAGGGGCACCAGAGGAGTACTCAGGAGTTGGGGACATGACTGGGAGGGTTACTGGGAGGTGGGAGTGTGGGGGGGGGAGTCAGGGGTTGAGGTTGAGGAAAGTTGGGAGGTCACTGGAAGTCAGTCAGGGATTGGGGGTTGGTCTGGGGTTGAGAGGAGATGAGGGTTGCTGGGGGCCCAACAGACATCAGGGGTGGACCTGGGGGGTTGAGGGAAATTGAGGGGGCCACTGGGTGCAGTCAGGTGTTGGAGCTGGGTCTGGCATTAACAGGCACCAGAGGAGCATTCAAGAGTTGGGGGCAGGGTTGGGGGAACGAGGAGAGTTGGAGTCACTAGGGAGCAGTCAAGGGTTGATCAAAGAGCTGGGGTACTGTAGTGGTGGGCAGAGGGGGTGGGCAGAGGTGGGTCTCTAAGTCCTCAGTGCTGTATGGGTTAAGTGTCCTAACTGGGGCAAGGAGTGCATCTATTTACCCCCGTTTCCTGTTTGCCCCCCAACAGACTCTAAGGAGCTTGGCCAGGGCAGCTAGTCTCCAGGGTGCTAAGATGGCGAAGGAGAACTCTGGCTTCTCCACAATCCCCGAGACACCAGTGAGTGAAGCAAAGCCACCCTTCTGCTCGCATCTGTCCAAGGCTCCAGCGCGGCGTCACGGGGTCAACGAGCGTGAGAAGTCTGAGAAGAAGAAAAGGCGCCAGCGGTATGTGGAGAAGGATGGCAAGTGTAATGTGCAGCATGGCAACGTGCGGGAGACATACCGCTACCTCACGGACATCTTCACTACCCTGGTGGATCTCAAGTGGCGCTTCAGCCTGTTGGTCTTCATCCTGGCCTATGCTGTCACCTGGCTCTTCTTCGGCCTCATCTGGTGGTTCATTGCCTATTGCCGTGGCGACCTGGACCACCTTGAGGACCACACCTGGACTCCCTGCGTCAACAACCTCAATGGTTTTGTCTCAGCCTTCCTCTTCTCCATCGAGACTGAGACCACCATTGGCTATGGTCATCGGGTCATTACAGACAAGTGCCCTGAAGGCATCATCCTACTGCTACTGCAGGCCATCCTGGGCTCCATGGTCAATGCCTTCATGGTGGGCTGCATGTTTGTCAAGATCTCTCAACCCAACAAACGGGCCGAGACCCTCGTTTTTTCCTCCCACGCTGTGGTCTCTCTGCGCGATGACCGCTTGTGCCTCATGTTTCGGGTTGGGGACCTGCGCAACTCCCATATCGTGGAGGCCTCCATCCGGGCCAAGCTGATCAAGTCCAAGCAGACCCAGGAGGGGGAATTTATCCCCCTCAATCAGACAGATATCAACGTGGGCTTTGAGACGGGTGACGACCGCCTTTTTCTGGTCTCACCCCTCATCATCAGCCATGAGATCAACGAGCACAGCCCCTTTTGGGAGGTGTCCAAGGAACAACTGGAGAAGGATGAGTTTGAGATTGTCGTCATTTTGGAAGGGATGGTGGAGGCCACAGGTAAGGGCTTGGACCTGGGGTACCCCAGGATCACACTGGGCCAGGACAGGTTTTGGGCCTAACTTAGGTCAACGCTGATTTGGGGGCAAGGTTTGCATGGAGTCTGCCCCAGTCTTGCTCTGCGTCTTGTTCAGATTTGGGCCTAATTCAGACTTCCACTAGTTCAAGGGTCTCAAACATGCGGCCCGTCGGCCGCATGCGGCCCCTAAAGCTATTTCCTGCGGCCTGCAACAACACAATTGTTACCAATATTTGCAATAGTGTTGTATGAAAAGGTTTCAATGGTGCGGCCCTCAGGCTAGCATACTAGTCCTCATGCAGCCCTCAGGGCGATTTGAGTTTGAGACCCCTACACTAGTTCATGCTCAGTTTCGGGACCAGGTTTAGACTGAGTCCCTTCCAGTCTCACAGTAACTTCAATCTGGGTTTTGGGCCTATACTAGACGTACTCTCTCCCAGCCCATTTTAGGGACAAGACTGAGAGTGAGTCCCTCCTAGGCACAGGCAGGATCCAGTCCAAGTTTTGGGCAGCATTTAGCCTGGATGTGGCCATGTGGCTGCTCCACTCACACCCCTGAGCAGCTGCACTGAGGAGGCATGCACAGGAATTTAAATTCCAGTGCTTTTGCTGTGTGCCCCATACTACCACCCCAGGCCCTGGAAGCCAGAGAAGCTCTGTGTCTCCCTGCCAATTACTGGGGGGGGGGCATGCCCCTGCTTGTTCCCCTTGCACATGCCCCTGGTCAAACTCTTCCCTTATTGGTGGTTTATTCTGAACAGGCATCCAACCCAAGACTTATCCCCAGGCTGGGCTCACCTGGGATCCTACCTCAGGACTGCTCAGCCCACACACTAGGTGGTCTCTACCCAAACGCCCTGCTCCTACTTGCCCTGGATCTGGGCAGGCAGTGGCCCCTAGCCATCAAGAGTCAAGAAAGTTCACTTGGCATTCTCCAGCTGGGTCCACTGTGGGGAGTGTGCCAGCCTGCTGCATACCTCTTTTTGCTTCTGGTTTTCGCTCCCATGTACAGCCTCTCTTTGCAACCGAAGTCCAAAAAAGCCTGTGATTTTGTGATGCTCTGGTCACTGTAAGCCTCACTCCTGATCTCCACTGGAGCCCCCTCCTGTCTCAATAATAATCACATCTCATCCATAAAGCAATAGCAGCAACAGGGCCACTTAAAGGATAGCAACCTACTATTCTTGATAGCTAATGGAATTATTTCTTTAAGTCAAGAGGCGGAGAGTGGTCTGTGCTGCAGAGGAAGAAGCAGGATCCAGGCCACTGTTTCAAAATCTCTGATAAGCCCTAGAGCTAGAGGTAACATGCTTATGCAGAAGCAAATGTGGTTACTGTCTGGTTCAGGGGTATGTGATCTGGGTTCAGTTCTGACTTTGCCACTTTAGTCTCTGTGATCTTGCATTGGTCACATCTTTCCCTGGGCTTCAGGTTTCCCCACCTGTAAAATGGGATTAATGATCCTTGCTCGCCTATTTATCCTGTGAGCTTTTTCAAGCAGGGACTGTCCATGTCTGTGTAGTGCCTGACACAATGGGAGATTTCACACTGGGGCCTTGGTCTTGTATATGGTCTATAGGCACTATCTTTATCCAAATAATAACATACTGGATGCATCTGAGTTCCCTGTTAGTTAATTTAGAAAAAAAGAAAAAAGAAAAAAAGAAAGGGCAGCTGGAAGAAATAGGAACCCTAGGAGATCATTAAATAAACAGCAATTCCTATTTTCTTCAATCAATAGTGAATGAATCACCATTACTTTGAAGAGGTAAAATATTCTCCGTTTGTCGAAAGTTTCATGTCCAGCATAGGCAATAAAACATCAGGCAAATGACATCAGCTAGTGGCAGGGCTGCATCATTAATTCCCAGTTAATGACCTTGAGCCTTTGTGTGAATGCAGTCTCTGCTGCTCAGGGCGCCAGAGGCTTTCTGCTGTGAAGAGTGCACCGTGGTGCTAGCTGTGTGCCCTTCAGCGTCAGGCACCAGTTCCACTGGCAGCAGATTGATTTAATAAAACACAATAGCTCTATAGTGGAGGGGGGCTCTTTGGCTGGCAGTGGCTGTATGGTTGAGGCACTGAACATGGGCTGAAGAGATTCAGATTCAATTTCTGGGGCTGCCACAGACTGTCTGTTGTGGCCTTAAAAACACATGGGTCTTCATTTTCAGCTGTGACTAATGGCTTTGGGTGCTGAGCCCCCACAAGCTGCAAATCCAGCTCTTTTTGTAAATTCGGCCCCTTCCCCACTCCAGATCACTTGTCCCTTTTGAAAAGATAAGCCCTGACCCTTCCACACCTGTTTCTCCATCAGTCACATTTCATATTATTATTGTTTATAGTAGGGGAGGGCCTCAAAGCCCCACTAAGATCATGGCACGGAGATGCTGCTCAGAAACAAGAGGCCGACCCTGCCCCCAGAGCGTTCACAGTTTAGACTAGGCAGGCAAAAGGTGGGACGAGAAACCAAGGCACCAGGCGTGGAAACAAGGCCAGTGGCAGAGATGGGCCTAAAGCCCAGATCTCCAGGTGAGCACACTTGCCACTAGACCACACTACCCCTTGAAAGCTTGGCTAATAGTGTTATTCCCTCAGGTGATGGGCGGCTACAGTCATTAAGGCTTGTGAGAAGCTCATGGTCTGCTGTGATGGGGCCCTAGCAACAGTGGCAACTAACCAGGCAGTTCCCCAGCCTTTTCTTAGCAGGCCCTTGGCAACAGCAGCCCCTGGCGGCTGCATTTCCTGAACCTTCCCGTTTGTGAGTCTCAGTGATGTGGCATGCAGGGAGCGGCGCAGAGCGAGCACAAGTTTTATTTTAGCTGCCCGTTGGCACAATCTAGCATCCGGATCAAGCATTGCAGGAGCCAGCACCGTGTGCCCAGCCATCTGCCCAAAAACCATGCAGGCGCTGTGCAACAGAACACTGCTGGTCTTGGCATTTCCACTGGGGGCTCGAGGCCCTTTTCAGCCATTCATTAACCCTCAAAGAGCTGCTGGGAAATAGGCAGTGTGTGGGATTTGTACGACAGTGACCCATAGATGAATCCAATGAAGTCAAAGCCTGGCACTACACAGAGCCTGGCTGAGATCAGGACCCCTATGCCCCAAGCATTGCAAAGACTCCCACTGATCTCTAGGTCCCTACTGATGACTGCACAGTCACAGGAGATAAGTCAGTGTTTAAACCCTGGCACCTCTCAGCTTGGCAGGTCCCAGCCCCAATGCCTATGGGCTCGCCACCTTAGTTATGAAAGTAAAAGAAAAATGCTTGCACCTTGGCACCTCTTTCAGTACAAATGAAGCATTTTTATCTGCAGTCTCATTAGGCGATGGGTGTGGAAACTGAGGCACAGTGAAGGGAAGTGATAGTGACTCAGTGGGATCAGCATCCATGTCTTCCAGAGCCCTGACGCCTGCTCACTTCACCCCAGCCACCTAAATGCTGATGTAGGAGCCAGGCAGTGTGTTCTAGTGGGTAAAACACTGGACAGGTACTCAGGGAATTGAGATCTTTCCCTGCTTCTGTCACTGGCCAGCTGGGTGACCTAGGGCAGGTCATGGCAGCCTTCCACCTCAGTTTGCACAGCTGTGAAATGGGGACAATGATCCCGTGCTGCTCTGAGAGCTACTGAGGAAAAGCACTAGCTAAATACACTAGGTCATATCATCATTACAGTACCAAATCCCAGTCTGTCTGTGGAAATTTCCTGCTGTCTCTTTGGCTCAGAGCGGAGATGAAATGATGGCTTTAGCAAAAGCCCAGCCTGACTGTCACGTGCTGAGCAGCGTAGAGGCAACTGAGGACAGGATCTTGCCTCCAGGGGATGCATTGCAAAAATTCTCCCTCAGGCCTATCTTCCCAGGGCTCTGGGCCTTCCCCTTCCTTCTCTCTCCCTTGTCCAGCCCTCCCGGGCTTGGGAACAGCAGCTTTTATTTTTAAACATTTTCCTCTCTCCACCATGTGGAGTTATATAACCCTTCCTTCAAGTGCAACGTTCGTCACCAAGGCAACCAAGGGCCATGTCACCCCTGGGGCGAATTCTGCCTGTTGGCTGGCTCAGTGCAAGTGTAAGAGCAGGTCACTAGCAGAAGCATCTCGTATGGGGAGAGCTAGGGGGAGCAGCCCCTAACTTCGCCAGCCTTCTAAGGCTGCAGCAGGAGAACCAAGGTGGGGCAAGGATGGGAGCCACGTGCGGGAGTGAATAGGCCATTGCCCCATCCTGGAACTCACTGCGGTGCCTCTCAGCTCCTTCCCCTCCTGTGTCTGTCTTGTCTCTCTGCAGTGCAGGGACTGCCTCTTGATCCATGGACACAGAGCACCTAGCTCAATAGCTTCCAGCCTTTCTAGCTCAAGAGCCACAAATATCATTTTTACAATGCTGAAAGGCCAGTCTCCACCAGGAACCAGCCCCACTGCAGCCAGGCTGAAGAAGGTTGCAAGGAGGCTGCCTTCCTGTTGATTTCTTAGCTCCCTGGCTGCAGCAGGGAAACTGCACCCATTCTTGTAGGCGCCACCTGGGTCCCTAGGCAGTGACTCCCGTCTGCAGCCAGAGGGACAGAAGATCAGTGTTCCCCTCTCTCCGTCTCCAGCAGGGACCCCAGCACCTAAGGACCCAGGCAGAGTGCTTTGCCATGTTCCCTGCTACAGCCAAAGGGAGGTGAGGAGCGCTGATCTCCTGTCCCCATGGTTGCAGCAAGGAGACTGCACCAGTCTTTTAATCCTGCGGCAACATGCTCCACCTGGGTCCTTAGGCAGCAGCTCACTTCTCCAGCCAGTGGGAGGAGAGCGACAGGCCACTTTCAAAGTTCCTGTCAGCCGGGAACCTCTGACCTAGCCCAGCTTGGATGGTATAGTAATGATAATAAATGATCCTCCACAATTGTCCCTGAAGCTTCTGTCAAAACATATTGCATCATTACCCGTCCCCCCATTTACAGCTAAGGAAACTGAGGCACAGGGGAGGGAAAGGGTTTGTCCAACACCACATGATTCAGAACTGGGAGTAAAATCCAGATCCTCGGCATCCCTAGTCTCTGCGCCAGCCAGTGGACTATGCTGCCTCTGTGCCCCTCACTCACTGAAATGAGGGCACGGTGAAAGTGAGGGTTTCTCTGTGGCACACACTGGTGGGATCCAAGTGCTGAATATGTCCATGCAGACAATCATGACTGTTGCATGATATTATTTTGCAGCCATTAAACAGCTGCTCCCCACCAGAGTAGAGGCATCTTTTACTATGGGGCAAGAGGGCGGTTATTCCCCCAAACTTGATTCCCCTCCTCCAGACTTTTCACTGGTCTGTATACATCATTATGGCTTCCACTCCCCCTCCCAACTTTGCAAGATATAATATAATCATATATGATCTGTATTCTGACACATTGCCCCACCCGTGAATTGTTCTAAAATTTCACCTCTGCCTCAGAGGTGGTTATATTTTGTTGGTAGATGAAGCGACTATTGCATAGGTACAGGACTTGAATTTCACATGCAGATCCCCATCTCACCAGCGGGGGACTTCAGTTATTAGTTCTGAGTTAGCCAATGAGGGGGGAAAAGCAGTCAAACACATGGGCTACATTCACACACAGGGGGTTATTTCGATACAAGTTGTTTCGAAACAACTTGTATTGAAATAACACCTTATTTCAAAATAAGTTAATTCGAATTAAGGAAAAAAGCTCAAAGCGAAATAGCATGTTCAGACAACAGTTATTTCGAAACGAGTCACCGTTGTTTTGAAACAACATGTTCAGATGGCATTGTTTCAAAACAATCGTTTCAAAACAACGTTGCTTCGCCCCCCACATGGGGTTTAAGTTGTTTTGAAACAACGGTGCGTCGTGTGAACGTGGCCTTTCTTATTTCGAAACAACCTCTGTTGTTTCGAAATAAGACTGCTGTGTGAACACACCCATGGGGGCTGGATCCTTTCTTAACTCTCCATTCCCAGGGATTATCTATCTATCAGTCAAAAGCTCTGATCTGCCCTTGAAAGCAAACCAACCACCTGTATGTTGAACCTTCTCAACGGAAAGTGTCTGCAGGCAGAAGGCAGCTTTTGCTTCAAACACAAGAGGTCCCAGATAACATGGTGGTGAAAAACAAGGAGTCCTGTGACACTTGGGGTGTGTTCACACAGGGCTTTTATTTTGAAACAACACTGGTTGTTTTGAAATAAAAGTCCCTATGTCCACACCCGGTTTTCTTGTTTCGAAAGGAGGGAGCTCCTCATTTTGAAACAAGAGCCCTCCTTTCGAAACAGCTTAAACCACTTTGCTTTCGAAAGGAGGGTTATTTTGAAACCACTTGTCTCAAAATAACGCTGTTTAGACATGTTATTTCGAAACAAGGACTGTTTCGAAATAACAAGGAACTTCCTCCCAGGGTGCATAGCACCCTGGGGGTGAAGGTCTTCCCCAGCACCCTGGCCAGGGATCAGCACCCTGGCCAGCATGCTGAGTGGAGTGCGGGCCGGAGGGTGCCCCAGGCCCATTCCCCCCCCGGCAAGGGGAAGTGGGGGGAAGCCAGCTGGGGCACCCGCAGGGCTCTGCCCCCCCACCTGGGCTGTGGGGGAGCTGCCGGCCCCGCAGCCCGGTCAGGGGAACTGCAGCCCTCGAGGGGTGGCCGCTCCAGGGGCGGCTCACCCAGCTGCTGGGGCTGCCCCCAAGCCCGGGGCACCCCACCTCTGGGGTTCCCTGGCGCCCCCCCCCCCCCCCCGGCCGGCGGGACCGGGGGGGGGGGTGCTGGGGAACCCTGGGTGGGAGGCAGCCCCAGCCCCGCCTGCAGCAGAAGCGGTGGGGGGGGCAGGGGAATCCTGGGGGTGGGGTGTCCCCAGCCCAAAACAAGCCTCCCTGCCCTTCCCTATCACGAAATAGCATGTCCACTGTGTGGACATGCTATTTCGAGTCCTGCTTTTTTTCTTATTTCAAAATAAGGCATTTCAAAATAAGGCATTATTTTGAAATGGCTTGTTTCAAAACGGCTTGTTTCAAAACAAGGACTTGTGTGTGGACATAGCCTTACAGAATGGGAGAAAATAAATGCAGGGAAGTGTAAGTCATAGGATCATGTCACACTGTGTCAGCAAATCAAAGCCACTGTTAAGATTGAAACAATGAGGAACAGCATAAAGAGGAAGATGAGGTCAAATCTCCTGTTCGAATGAGAGAAAAATCCAAAGTCCTTATTAAGCCCTGAAGCAATGCAATCAAATTTGCAAATAAATTCAGTCTCCACAGCTTCTCTTTGAAGCCTTGATCTGGTATTCATCTGTCTGAGCACAGCAATTAGTAAATCATCAGTGGGTGATCAGGAAGACTGAAATGCTGACCCACTGGTTTTAGAGATGTGATTTCTGATGTCAGATTTGTGCCCATTTATTCTTTGCTCAGAAACTGTCCTGTTTCTCCAATGTACAAGGCAGAACAGCATTTCTAGCACATGATGGCATAAATCACATTGGTGAATGAGCTTTTGATGGCGTTTTCTACATGCTGTTCCCCAGTGTTTGAATCTTAAAAATGACTTTGATTTTCTGTTACAATGTGTCTTAATCCCATGATTTACACTTCCCTGCATTTATTTCCTTCCATTCTGTAAATTCCCCCATCTTCAAAGCATCTGACAAAACGGGATTTTCTCCCATGGAGGCTCATGCGATAAATAAATTTGTTAGTCTTTAAGTGCCACAAGACTCCTTGCTTGTTTTACTGAAGTAGACTAACACGGCCGCCCCTTTGGACCTTGGTGAGGGAAACAGTCAGGCCGGGGACATAATTGCACAAGTGAGCTCTAAACAAAGAGGTGCACAGCACATTTACACCTGTAGGTGGCACTGGTACTTCACAGATGATCCCTACGTCCCTTGCTCCTTGTGTGCCCTGCAACCAGTTTAAGTGGGGGTGGGGGCTATTTCTATGATTGGATGGTACTGACAGTGCCCCAGGAGGGTGGGCATGGAGCCCATAAACTGTGGCCATCTTCCCTGTCATGTGGACTGAGCATGTCACTGACCCTAATTTTGGAAGCTGATCCTTTTTTCATCCTACACACCCCAATTCCCTCCCCCCCCCCCCCATGTCAGGGCAGCACCTCTGTGGCAATTTCACTTCCGACACCCTCTCTGGGCCTTATCAAGCTCTTCCATGCATCTGGACTGAGCCTTCGCTCTGTCCTCCGAGAGGGAGAGCTAGGCTCCCACTCGGAAGAATTGCTGCATGAATTAGGATCCATGCATCTTTTATCCAGGCTGAAGCTTAATGCTTCAATTGATCGTGATAATACGAGACTAATCCCTCTGCATGGCTGGAGTGAATGGGAGTGTAAAAGGGACGGGTGGCAGTGCTGGGTTATGCCAACCAGCTGATTACATGATGGTCACACTGCTACAAAACCTCCAGCTTCAAACAACCTCCCTCTCCATTTTCCTCCTTCAGACTCACACTCTCACCGTTCCATTTACTCCTTCTTCTCTCACATACTTTTCCATTCCTTTTACTCGGTTTCACTTTTGCTCTTTCACCATTTCTCTCGCACTCTGCTTTCAAACTCTTTCACGATCTTCCCCTCCTTGTCTCTCTCTTCTCGCTCGAATTCTCTCACTAATTCTCCTTCCATCCCATCATCTCTGCTGCCCACCATTCAAGAAGGATGTTGCCACATTGGCAGGGTCAGAGTAAGACATGCTGAGGCCCTAAGCTATGTTTAGATTCAGAGGCCTCATATCATGAAAAATAAAGAGAAAAAAGTGCATTACATTATAACACAAATGGTAATGAAAAAATAAAAGATAAATCATTATATTTGCATATATACATAGGAATAGATGCAATCAAAAACAACTAAATAAAACATGTGTCTTGCAAAAAGCCTTGTTTGCATTATCTGTTTCAATTATGATAAATATTCTTAGCTATCCCCGACATATTTAGAGGCCCCTTGTAATGTGAGGGTCTAAGCCATGGCTCACTTACCTTGTGCCTAAATCTGGCACTGTATATTGGAGAGGCTCAGAGAAAAGCTAAGAGACGGAGTGAGGGATTACAAAACCTGTCTTGTAGTCTTAAGACTCCAGGAGCTTGATCTATTCATTTCAATAAAGAAAAGGCTAAGGGGTGATTGGATTGTTGGCTGTAAGTACATCCACAAGGAATAAACATTTAGTAATGAGCTCTTCAATCTAGCAGAAAAGGACTAGCAAAACACAGCGACTTTAAAAGTGAAGGTAATCAACCATTAGTGTGACATACCAAAGGGTATGGTAAAGTTGCTACCACTTGCCATTTTTAAATCAAAACTGGTTGGTTTTGTAATAGATTTACTCTAGTTCAACCAGGAATTAATTCAGGGCAGTCCAAAGGCCTGTGTTATACAGGAGGTCAGACTAGGTGATCTGAGGGTTTTTTCTGGCCTTAGACCCTGTGATTCTATAAACCCTTTCACTCTTACCAAAGATCTTATCACAAACCCAAACCCACTGATCTCACAAATTTCTCTTGGGGCTTCTCTACACGTGAAAATGTTATCAGTCACACAACTATACTGTTAAACCTCTATCCTTATACCGATACACCTCCGCATGTGGACCCTCAGTACAAGAGTGGTAGTTGTTTGGTTTATCTTTGAACCCTCTCCTAAGTGAAAACCTAAGCCAAAAAAAGACCCCTCTTGTACAGAGACAAGTGTCCATATGAGGGTTATACTGCTATAACTACAGCAATTTAACTTCACCTCCCTGTTTTTCCCCTTCAGGCAAATTCCTCTACACTAGAGGTTAGATTTCTAGTAAATTGTCAATTAACCGAAGATAATCAACCCATTTGCACAGGCTGGTCTGGACTCTTGGCAAGTGCTTGTTCCAGGAAGCAGATGTTTGTGGTGAATCCTAGAGCCAGGGGCTATGTCTACACACAAGGTTTTATTTCAAAATAAGTCATTCCAAAATGACTTATTTTGAAATAAAATTTTTATTTCGAAACCACTTATTTCAAACTAAAAAACATTTAGTTCGAAATAAGGGAAACCCTGAAAGCGAACTAGCAGATCCTATGTGTGGACTTGCTATTTCGTTTCAGGAGAGGGGTACCCTGGGAGGTTGGCAACATGGCCCCTTGTGGGCCATGTTGCCACCAACCAGGGTGGAGGGGGGAGAGGGTTTGCCAGGAGCCAGGCTCCACTGTCCAGGTTGGGAAAGCTGCAAGGGGCTTCCACAGGCCCTGGCGGCGGGGAATAGCCAGGCGCCCTCGCTGGGCTTGGGGGCAGCCCCCCATAGCCTGTGGCAGGTGTCCCCTCAGCACCCTGGCCAGGATGCTGAGGGCTCCCTGGCCAGGGTGCTGAGGAGGTGGCCTATGCTCCCAGGGTGCTAAGCACCTTGGGACGAAGGTCAAAACATGTTGTTTTGGAACCATGTTTGCTGCAAAACAACATGTCCAAATGGCCCTATTTCGAAACAACCGTTTTGAAATAATGGCCATTTCGAAAGCAAAGTGGTTTAAGGTATTTCGAAAGGACATTTCTTATTTCAAAATGACAGGTCCCATCATTTCAAAATAAGAAAACATCTTGTAGACCAAATCTTTTTTATTTCGAAATAACACAGGTGATTTCAAAATAAAAAAAGCATGTGGACTTATCCAGGCAGTCTGAGTCCTTCTATGAGAGCTGAGCTGAAACTCAAGCACTTCTGTTCTGGCCTTTTCCATATCCTGTCTGCATCACTGTAGCACAGGGGTCTCAAACATGCAGCCCCAAAGCTATTTTCTGCAGCCTGCAATGACACATTACTGATATTTGCAATATCATTGTATGGAAAGGTTTCAGAGGTGCAGCTCTCGGCCTAATGTATTAATCCTTATGCGGCTCTCTATTAGTCCTCATACAGCCCTTGTGGTGATTTGAGTTTGAGACCCCTGCTGTAGTATCTAGGGGTTGGACTTTGAAAGGTATTTAGGTGCCTAAAGAAGCAGATGGGGCCCAGTCTCTGAGGTGAGTACATTATATTGTATAAAGGTGCTTTGTCCAGTCTAGCTAGTTTCACACAAGTAGATGAGTATGCTATACTAGTAAAAGCATTAATACCTAGTGTTTACATAAAAAAACAAGGAGTTCTGTGGTATTTTTAAAAAGATTAACAAATTTATTCATTGCATGAGCTTTCATGGGAGGAAACCCCACTTAGCCAGGGCCATGAATACGGGGAATTTACAAGGAACATGGACCCACTCATTCCAGTTACACTGACCATGTTACAGTCTGCCCTGGAAAGCAAATGCAGAATAAGGTCAGCTGTGAATTTAAAATGGATTAACTCTTCTAGGTTAACTCCATTTGTAAATGAAGCTACATCTTCACTGCCAAAAATGGTGTGTTCTTGCAGTGAGATAACTGATGTACATTAGCTCACTTGCTTTGTAATCCTAGTGGAAACAAGGCTCTGTAGCTTTTACTGCAATGTTGCAAGGTGCAGTGGTGCACTATGGTGATGCATCAGTGGGCCATGGCTCACCCACTTTTGAAAGCAGATGTTAAGTAATTTATCCTGTGTTTTTATCAGCCTGTTTCACTTGTGACTCAAGATTTGATTCCACCCATTTCAAATACATGCCCTACCAAAAAATCAGTCCTGGCTACATCTCTAGCAGGGTGGGTCAACATTTTAGGTCACCTTCCTCCTTCCCCACTCCCCAGTCAGGTTTGCGTTCCCTGAGTTATGGCAAAAACTCCAGAGACTCGACTCCAGCCTGAAATATTGTTACAGCAATGGAAAAGCTCTCTTTTTACTTCAGTGAAGACTCAGCCAGAGTTCAGTGATTGCCAGTTAACAGGTGTTAACTAAACTACTGAAATAGCAATGGTGATACTCCTCACACCTCCTAGCCATTGATTGCCCCATGATTGTCCTCTATCTGGGCCTTCCAGCCAACTCATGTTCACTGTGGCTGCACTGATCTCTGCTGGCTCTGTGTGGTAAAGACAGCACCAGAGAGAACATTGCTTAGGGCAGCACTCAGTGCAATTGTGACCTTCAAGAATTCATCCAGTTGTTGCTCTTCAGTGCCTAACAGAGAGAAACCCCTAGAGAAAGCAGCTGAAGACCTAGGATCTGTAAAGGGACTCACTGCAAAGATTGCTCAGTTACAATCTCACATTAAAATACTACTGAGAATAAATGTAATAATGATCTGTATTAACTATTAACTTAACAAATCTTATCCTAAGAAAACAAAATGAATCTAAATAGAACAATCGCCACAGAAACATCGTGGGAATGAAACCCAAGAGTCCCATAGTTTAGGTGGTCGCCCATATCTCAGTCGCAGTCTCTGTTCAAGTCCTTAGGCTTGAGTGGAAAGAAGTAGAAATCCTCTTCTTCTTTGTCTGCAGGAATCTTCAGTAGGAATCCATGAAGTCCT
The DNA here is from genome assembly GCA_007922195.1 of Podocnemis expansa. Taxonomy (NCBI): domain Eukaryota; kingdom Metazoa; phylum Chordata; order Testudines; family Podocnemididae; genus Podocnemis; species Podocnemis expansa. The sequence goes on from ML682099.1 coordinate 3,879,892, forward strand.
TTCTCCAGGGGTGTCGCTGGCGCCTGGCACACAGGGCACATGCCCCGAGTCTCAGCACCAGTGCCCCGAGTGTCTGGGCCGGCCCCGTCCAGGACCCGGGACCCTGGCCAGGGCGCCCTCCGCAGCGCCCACCTCTCCCTGCCCTGGCCGGGGATTGAGGTGGGGAAACCCCCAGCGGCGCCCACTTCTCCTGGAGCAGGATTGAGGCTGGACGCCACCAGGGGCACCCGCCTCTCCTGGCCCCAAATCTGGGTGGGGGGGCTGGGGCCAGGCTGGAGGCAGCAGGAGCCCCACAAACGATTGGGCTGGGGTGTCGGATCATGACCTAGGGGGCATGGCCCAGGCCCAGGGTCTTATTCAAGGGCAGCGATGTTCCTGTCTTTCTCTCTCCTCTGAAGCCAGCACTATGTAGTCACCTTACTGGTTAACCAGCCCTCAGTCACATAGGAGAAAACCCTGCAGCGCCAAAATGCTCCATAGCAGGGAGAAAACATTTTGCTGGCCACTCCTGGCTCAGCTTTTTCTTCCTCTGTCACACACTCTGAGCAAATGTACTCTTCTCATTTGTAGCTGCCTGTAATGGCTGCTCTCACGGCTGCTGCTCTCAGGCTTCTCATGAACAATAACAAACCTCGTGGCGCATGCTCAAAATGCTCCACTCCCTGTTACCAAAAAGGTTTGCTTTCTGGGCCTCTAATTTGCCCAGCAACAGTAACCCAGCCTGAATAGGTCTCAGAGAGATAGCCTGTTTTAGTCATGTGGGTTACACTATGCCACAGGAACAGAACTGAAACTTGTATTTTACTGTGCAGTACACAATTAGCCTGTGGAACTCACTGCCACAGGATGTCACTGTGGCCAAAAGCGTAGCAGACTCAGTAAAGGAACAGGCAGCAAAATAGGCAACACTCAAGGCAGGGGAGACAGTTAGGGGGTTGCCTGTGCTCTCCACAGGCAGTGGAGACAGTCAGAGGTCACTTTTGCTCCCCTCAGGCAGTGGGACAGATAGGGGCCACCCAGGGGTTAAAGTATGCTGGAATGCACCAGAATGCCATTCCGGAGCCCACCATTTTTAGGGGGCCAGCATTCCTGGGCCCCTAAAAATAGAAAATGGAGCTGGCACGGTCCAGCAGGGCAGGTACTGCTACAAGAAGAGGGGAGGCATGCCTGCCCTGGTGCGAAGTGCCGGATGGCCCCCCTGTGCATGCGCAGGCTGTGCTCAAGGTAGAAGGCTCAGAGCGCAGCCTGGAGGGGTAGTAAGGGGCGAGTCTCCCCCCACTTGCCCCAGCTCTTGGGAGTCCGTGTGCCCCTGGAGTGAGCAAGTGTGACACGGGGTCTGGGCCCCCCTTGGGCAGCTCAGCGTAGGGTGGGAAGAAGGAGTCGGGATGGTGGGCTGCAGAGGTGTGGAGGGAGTTGGGGACTGAAGCGGGTGAAGTGAAAAAGGGCAGCTGGGGTGGGGGGTTAGGAGGGCTGGAGTGGGGACATGGGGGCAGGGAGTTTAGGAAATGAGGATGAGGGCCGAGCAGAACATGGAGAAAGAGAGGTCTAATGGGGGGTAGGCATTTGGGGGGGCAGTAGCTGGGTGGGGGGCCAGCATTTGGGGGGCCATAGCTGGAGTTGGAGGCAGGCATTTGGGGGGCAGTAACTGGGGTGGGTGAAGGGGGCCAGGACATGCATGAAGGGGGCCCAGAAATTTAAGAGCATTCTGGGCCCGGCAAATAATACTTTAACCCCTGGGGCCACCCACAGTCCCCTCAGGCCAGGGAGATGGGGAGTTGCCTCTGCTCCACTCAGGCAGAGCTGTCCTCCTCTCGGCCCCTTTGACCAGCTTAGTAGTCCTTCTAACCCCCAGCATTTGGCCAGTCCCAAGGCTCAGCACCTTGGCGTGGTGCGCACACTGCGGTCTTCCCCATCTCCCCAACAACAAGCCTGACTCCCTTTCTTGCCAGAGCCACAACCCGGTTACACAGCACTGTGAGGTGGTTTCCCTCTACATGGCAGCAACTGGGCTGGGGATTAAACCTCAGATCTGAGGAAACTGAAACCCAGACAGCACGGCTGTTAGTATTTTCAGTGAGGTAACGTGGAGGCCCCAACAGAGATCAAGCCCCCATTGAGCCAGATGCTGCACAGATGCCCAGCAAGTGAGAGCCCCTGCCCCTGCCCCAAGTGAGGTCAGGTCCCTGTTGTGCAGGGCGCTGCACAGATAGGCAGTAGGAGACTGAGTCTGATCCAGCTGAGGTCAGAGTCCCATAGTGTCAGTGGCTGCACAGACTGAATGAGAGGTGACTCCTTCCCTGAAGAACTCAGGCCAGATGTTTAAAGTACTGAACTGCATCTTCAGGCACCTAAATACCTCAAATAAGGAGTTCTGTGGCACTTAAAGACTAACAAATTTATTTATTGCATGAGATTTCGTGGGAGAAAATCCCACTTCATCAGATGCTTCAAAGCGGGATTTTCTCCCACAAAAGCTCATGCAATAAATAAATTTGTTAGTCTTTAAGTGCCAAAAGGCTCCCTGTTTGTTTTACTGAACTAGACTAACACAGTTGCCCCTTTGGAACTAAATAACTCAGTAAACCCATCTCTTGGGCTATGTCTAAACTGCAAGGGAAACCCAGCGGCTGCCCCTGCCAATTGATTCCAGTTCGGGCTACAGGGCCATGTCCCTGTGGTGTGATGTTTGCAGTGGCCCACAGCCCAGCTCCAGGGCCCAGCTGTCTCAGGCCAGCTGTGGGTGTCTAGTGTCAGTGTAATACCCATACCGCCTAAATGGACACAGGGTAGGAGGGGAAACTGAGGCATAGCAAGGGGCAGTGTTTTGCCCAAGATCATCCAGCAGCTCAGAGCTGCATCCTACACAAGTGCCCTCCAGGACTGGCCTTGTCACCATTACCAGTGCTGTGCTTGTTTCCCTAGGGATGACCTGCCAGGCCCGGAGCTCCTACCTGGTGGATGAGGTGCTGTGGGGACATCGTTTCATGTCAGTGTTGAGCTTGGAGGATGGCTTCTATGAGGTGGACTACAACAGCTTTCACCAGACCTTTGAGGTGCCCACACCCAGCTGCAGCGCCAAGGAACTGGCCGATGCTGCTGCTCGCATGGACGCCCACCTCTACTGGTCTATCCCCAGTCGGCTGGATGAGAAGGTGGAAGAAGGGACAGACAAAGAAGCAGGGGATAAGGAGAGAAACGGCAGCCTGGCCAACCCGGAGAGTGAGTCCGAGGTGTAACGGGATGGTGCAGAGGTGGGGAGATGGAGCCAGCCAAGGACAAAGCATGCGGGTGCAGAATGGACCATTAGGGAATGGTAGAGGGATGAGAGGAAGGAAACTCATGAAGTGACGGGTCTTTGGGAAGGAGGGATGGAAGAAAGGATAGCTAGCGAAGGAGGTAGAAAGAAGAGTGAATGGGGAGACGAATGGATGTCAGACATGCCCAGTGTTTTGGGTCTATGAACCAGTGTAAAATGGGTGGTGGAAGCATCTCAGCTGATATGTTGGAAATGGGTGCAAGCAAGGGGGGACTATGCAGGTTAAAAATCAGCTATTTATAAACATCTGTATATTTTATAGCTGTACAGGTAAAGGAACAAGGCCCACTCCACGAAGGAGCAGGAGGAGGGGTTTTATAGCAGTGACGTGAATTGTATAGAGGCATGGGATGGCATGTCGTTTGGGAGCAAACAGGTGGGATGGAAGGATGGAGCAAAAGCAAGACGGAGGAGTGAATGGGACAAAAGAAGAGGAGTAACTGGCCACAGCATACAGGAGATGTGAGCATAGTGCGACACTTTGGAAGAACGGCCCAGCAGAAAAATGACTATGCAAGCAGAAGTGTGCGGAGCTTTGGGGAGTGTATGGAGGAGAGGCATGGAGCTGATGGATGGGGTGGGGATGGAGCTATGTACTGGTGTATCTGTATAGTCGGAGAGAAAAATGGGGAATGTCAAGGAATTGAATACACAGAGCTGCAGAAAGGCCAAGCTCTGCTGAGCCTGACTTTGTGTTGGGCCAGCTGAAGGATTTATCCAGAGGCCAAAATTGTGGGTGGGGTGGAAGGGACAGAGGGATAAAAAGGGAAGGACAGAGGATCACAGCAAAGACCAAGATCAGCTATGGGCAGCATGACGTTGGGTGATTTGCAGAACATCCCCAGTGCCCTGTCCTTCCCCCACTCAGACACAGTAGCACCCCCTGGAGCCCCCAAGCTTATGGTCTCTCTCGCTTTCTTTTAATAAAAAAGGTTTTGGAATGCACGTGCTGTCTACCTTCTGCCATCAAAGCTTTTGGGCCAGACCCTCAGCTGGTGTAAATCAGAGTTGCACCATTGTCTGCTATAGTACAGTGGTGCTGGGGATCTCTCGAGCTCAGGGATCCATGGTGCAAGGTGTAACACACACACGTACCCCCTAGTGACAGGCAGTCCCTGCCCCAGAGAGCTCACAATAGACAAGACAAAGGGCAAACAACTCACCCCAGACCAGAAATAGAACCCAGCTCTGCCAGCAACCAGCCCCAAATCCACTGGCTGCAACAGAGCTGTCTTTGTTTAGCCCAGCTATGAATCTGACATTTTGCCCTGACTGTGCACTCAGAAGCAAAGGAAATTAAATCACTGGGATGCCAGATTCCGTGTGGCAGCCAAGTCCCCAGGCGCAGAGGAGTGATACTCCATGTATGAACTTCAGGGGTACAGCTCCTTAGACTGGTGTGTCTCTGTGACAAGAGCCAAGGTTAGTGGGAGGCCAAGTGGCAGGGAGCCCTCGTAGATGTGTGCAGATAACAGGAAATAAAGTCAGTGATCTGGGGCGCCCATGTCATGTGGGGACAGGTGGACTGGTGTCTGCTGCATGACAGGATTCTGCATCGGTGGGTCCACTGCTCACTTGGTGTTTGCTGGTTGCTTGGTATTTGTGATCATCTGTTGGGATTGGCCCTGCTTTGAGCAAGGGTTGGACTAAGTGACCTGCTGAAGTCCCATCCCTCCGTCCCTAATCTTCTAGGATTCTCTGAACTTTCATCTGAGTCACTGGTGCACGCCAGCAAACTGAACCAAACCTCACCCGCATCGCTGGGGACAGCAGATCCTTGTCTCTCAATGTGACTGGCTGCCTACAGCACCACAGCAGACAGGGAGGCATTTAAATGTGCACCAGACAGGTGGTAGTGTTTTACTCCTCTCAGTGCAGCTGGGATTAAAAATCACTACGTGCCTGACTGGTCCTAGTCCAGCAGCTATGAGGTGGGTTTTTTCATGTTCCTAAATCCCCTGGGCCAGTGGCATGGTGATTGGCAGTTTCAAAGAGAGACTGGGGGATTATTTAGCAAGAGGGGTCTACTGGGGGATGGAGAAGTAAGACAGCGAGGGTGATGTCTTTGGGAAACTTGTCCTCCCGCATGGGGAGGGACCTTCATGGGGCTGAAACAACCCATTTCCAACGGATGCTTCAGAACTATGTACACAGCCTCTCTGTTACAGAGCTGGCTGGCTGCATCTCCCACACCTCCCCGGACAATTCCTGGCCCTTGGACCCTGCAGCACTAGCCTGCTCTCTGTCTCCTGGGGCATGGACTTCCTGCCAGGAGAACTGGGACCCTCCTGTGAGTCTGTTCTGCCTCTGATCAGCTTCATTCATCAGAATCACCAGCTCTGGCTTTTTAGGTTCTCTAGCCTCTCTCGGCCCAGCTCTGTGCTGATCTCTCCTCAACTGTCTTTTTCCGTCTGTCGCTTACCTTTTCCTCTTGCTTCTTCTTTCGAGCACAACTCTTGTTTGCCATCACTTCCTGGACCACACTGTCCACAACTAGGTATGCACCATATACAGATACAGACACAAACCATCCCAACCCATCAGTGCCATCAATGCTGACCCCATTCTGGTCTCACTGCGTCTCCAGACACAGGCCCCACACCCTATCTGTCCTAGAGTGGAATCCTGTGCCTCTCCCCGTCACACCAGGCTCTGGGCGTCTGCACCCTGGGGATCCACCACACTCACCCAGCAGATGGGACTGGTTTCAGCACCTGGGGCTCTTCCTGATGTAACCAGTGGTGAGCAGAGTGACCTGCCAACCTTCCCAAATCACAGTATTTCCCAGTCAGAATGGCTGGATTAAAGCAAAACAGGAGATAAAGGATTTTAAAAGAACAGCACTCTGGCAGGCAGGTCTGCCATTGAAGTCCTTCCACCCAAGGGAGAATTAGCTTTTTCAAGCAACATGTGTATGCTCCTTCTCACACACCCTCCACCTCCGGGCAGAGAAAGGTGGGTTAACTATTTATAGCCCTTTGGAGCTGTTGGCAAAACAAGCTGTAGGCCAGAGCACAGATGGCAGGATTTTGGTGGCTAAGAACTTGGGCATCATCTTGTTACCATCCTGCTGTTTTTGCCAAGAGACACCTTATGTCCAGCATAGTCTGTTTTATTTTTTCCCCAACCACCTGTGATTAACCTAAACTCTCACCTTCACTGAGCTTCCCTTACCATGGATTCAGGGAGCATTCAAAAGTCATTACAGAGCAGCCCCACATCTACACAGAGAGCTGTCTTGTGCAGAGCCAGCTTGACCCATTTCTCCTCCTATAAAGGAATTCCAGCTTATCTGCCCCCATCAGCATAGTAGCTTAGCACCTCACATTCGTTGATGTTTTTAGCCTCAGAACCACCATGGGGAGGTGGGGGAGGGCTGAGCTATTATCCCCATTGCACAGATGGGAAACTGAGGCACAGCACTTAAGTGGGTGGCCCAAGGTCACAAAGCAAGTCAGTGGCACAGCCGAGATTTGAAAGAACCTATCTGAAGCCACAGGACAGAGCGCTAACCACTTGTGCATCTTTCCTCTGCTAACTGGCCTGTCTTTGAAATGAGGAGGCCACCTCACTTCCCTTCCTCTATAGAGATTTTAGACTGAGGTCCCATCTCTTGTCCGGTACCTGTAGGTGATTCATTTGCTGCTAGAGTTTTGGGCTCACCATCACAAATGACTGAATTGCTAGTAGGTGATCTGCCTCTGGTGCTCTGACTTGAGCAGTAGCAATTTGTGCTTTTTAGAGCCAAAGGTTCCAGGCTCAGGCCCCTCAGATGATCCAGGGGGGCTGTGAGCAGTGGATAAAAGACCCCCTCCCAGCACTATCTGCTGGGGAGAGAGCCACTTTTAACCAAAAAGGGAGTGTCTGTCTCTGTTACGGGACGCCACACTGGTTTTTCATTGCACTGGGGCTCATTTGGACAAAAAAGTTCTCTAGTTATGGTTGTCTCCATTTTTCAGGTGCCCAGCTTGAGCCTTGAGACAACCAGTGTCTGAATTCCAGAGATGCTGCCACCTGCTCCCGCTGTGATCTTGGCTGCCTAGCACACTCCTGGAAACCAGGGCCACATTGGCTCTGGTACAGACCCAAACTGGGATGCACCTAAAACAGTAGCTACATCTACACTGCAGAGCACTTCCAAAAAACCTTTTTTTGAAAAAATTATTTTGAAATACTTTCAGAATAATTATCTCAAAATAACTTCTTCCAAAAATGCTATTTTGGGAGAACAGTCCAGGGACAGCTCCTTGTCCCGAAAAACTGCTGCTTTTTTTTTCGAAAGTGAAAATCCACAGCAGACTCTCTTTTTGAAAAAAAGAAAGGCAATGGAAGATACAGGCAGGCTTTTTCGAAAAAAGACTTTGCTGCACCTGCCAATGCTTTTTTTTCAAAAAAGCTCTCTCGAAAAAGGCTTTTTCTTTCAAAAAAATGTCGGGTTTAGCTTTTTCGAAAAAGCACACCAGTATCTTGAAATACCAAAGTGCTTTTTTGCGAACATTAAACCTGGTTAAGTTTTTTAAAAAAGCCTTTTTCGAGATAGCTTTTTAGAAAACAGCCATCGCCGGACGTGGCAAAGGCTTTTTTCAAAAAAACCTGCCTATCTCTTCCATTGGCTTTCTTTTTTTGGAAAAAGAGAGTCCAGTGTGGACTTTCACTTTCGAAAAAGAAAAGTTGTGGTTTTTCAGGACAAGGAGCCTTCCCTGGACCGTTCTCCCAAAATAGCATTTTTGAAAAAAGTTATTCCAAGATAATTATTCCAAATGTATTTTGAAATATTTTTTTCAAAAAAAGCTTTTTCGAAATCGCTCTATAATGTAGACATAGCCAGTGAGACATATGGTCAGAGACGAAAAGAGGAACATCTCAGCCTCCTGTTCTGCAAAGCACTTAGATCAATGCTTGCATGTCTGACTGACTGCATGGTGGAGGGCAGAGGTCCCAGTAATCCCACAGTGGCACTTTTAATCTGAGTGAGAGACGTGGCACAGAGCTGCGGTGCACCAGTGTCTGCTCTGTAGCACTAGGCACTCTGATGCTGTGTGCCTGAGAGACAGTGGGCGGGAGGCTGCATAGATCTCATATCAGGCATGAAGACCTTGATCCTGGGAACCTGGTTTTTAGCTCTCCACACCTGGAAGAACAATTAGAAAAGGGCCAAAACAGAGAGATGCTCTGGAAAAGCCTTTCAAATTCCATTTCCTCAGCCTCCATCAATGGAGTCACTGCTGGGACAGATCTTACGATATCTATGTGAAGCCTGTTGGGAAACTATCCAAGAATGGGATCAGTCTGGGTAAATGACAGGCATCGTTTTTTCAGGACAAGTATTTAACCAACAGATTTAGGTTCCCCTTCACATATACCTGCTAGTCACTTCGTTCCTGAATAGCCAGCTGATGGTGATAATGTTAAACCAGATATTGCCCAAGTCAAGGCACAATCCCAGGCAACAAGCCAGGATAAAGTCCTGCTTCTGCCCAGACCAATAACATACATGATTCAAAGCTGTGTTTTCTTTCTAGGCATGCTCTTCACTTCTGGAGCAGTAGAGCCTTTTTTTTTAATACCATGTGATGCCAAGTGGCCAATCATAAACATATATGGAATCAATTAGAAATAATCTATACAGCCACACACAGCGTGTAAATCCAGAAGTGGCCATTAAACCATCCAGTCTAGCTTATATATCCCAGGCTATTTACATTTCACCCAGATTCCTCTGCTTTCAGCCCTATGACTTGTGTGCTGCTAAAGCACCTCTTCCAGAAAAGCATCAGTGTGACAAGGAATAAGGTTTGTTATGGAAACTAAGAAAACAACAATGGAGAGGGAGAGGGACGGAGTTTTCAGTGAAAACCTATGAAAAGCGTCATGTATTTTAGAGGGATTTTGCATGCAGGAAAAACGTGGCAGAAATTTGTCCAAAAACCTCACTTCCTTACTTCCCTCCCCCCACGCTATTTTCCTAATTCTCCTCCCAGCTTTAACTCTGATGATATGGCCACTGCTCTATGACACATCACAGAGCAGAGGTTGTGTTTTCTCTCTAGGCACACCCTTCATTTCTGGAGCAGTCAAACTTTTTTTTTTAAATACTGCCTATGGGTGTACAGCTCCTAGCACAATGGCAGTGTGATCTTGATTGAGGCTTCTATACAGAAAATCAATAACAAAGGATGGCTTCAATATTATTGGCAATTTGGCCACCAGAAGGATTATTAAAAGGCTGCTAATGAAGGCACAGGTGTTTAGGTGCCTAACCCACATTGAGACCAATGGGAGTTAGGCACCTAAATGTCTGTGGGTATCTGGATAGGCATCCATACCATTAGAATGTAAACTCTTTGGGGTAGGAGTTGTCTTTTTGTGCTGTATGTGTATATCACCAAGCACAGTGGTGTACTTAATAACAGTAATATATAGCTAGAGGTGCTCAAAACATCCCTAAAAAGATGTTGATTATCTCAAAAATCATGGCTGCGTTTTCCAAGTCTCAGTTTTGGAATGGACCTAACCCAGTTCTGCCTCTTGCAAATTTTTGACTGATTTTTTAAAAATCAAATTCTCTGTTGTTGTTGTTGTTCCCTGAGTGGGAGTTTTTCACTCTGGGAGCACTTTCTATTTTCAGAATCCAGTTTTATTTGAGTGAAGCTGGGGGTGATGGGAGACAACACCACCACCTCCCACAAGGTGATTAGTGCAATAATGAAAATTGCTGAGGAGAAAACCAAAGCCAAAAAATCAGCCCTGGCACGGAAAGTAGACCAAAAAAAGAAAGATGATGGGGGCGGGAATGGCCACTGCAAATGCGGTGCCCTTGCTCTTTACATGGTAATAAGAATCCAGACGACATGGGCACAATTAACCATGTTTACTAGCTATATAAAAAACTACAAGGCCGAACGACTTGCTCTGTTTTTGATGGCTGCTACAATGTCAGAAAAGAAGGATGATGACTAGAGAATTCCCAGTCTGTGTCCAGGGATGCTGCCTAGCTGAAGTGGGCTATGGAAAGCTTTCAGAAAATGGCTTTGTTAGGAATCAAAGAACAAAGTCAGTCAGTTCCAGTTTTCACCCCAAATCGCTCCTTCCTAGAATACCAGCTGCTGCCTGTCCCTGCCACTGTTTGTCAGTGTACCAGAAGGAACACAGGCCCAATGGGCAGAGCAAGGGATTTCATTCTTCCTTGCCAGCCCTTCGAATTGCTAGCTGAACTCAGCACAGCAACCCGGGGCTAGATCAGGCCACCCTCAGCCTTACATAAAACAAAGGGCCATGCTCTCTCCATTTGGGCTCTTCCACTGCATCAGATGAGTCTGAACCTGTAAGGGCAGCCCTGTGAGACCTCCAGAATTGGCACCTGTTGGGGCCACACTGCTGTGCTGCTGGGAAGATTGGCCCTCGGGGTTCCCCTGCCAGGGGTCAGCTGTAGTATTTGTGGCTGGAGCACAGAGATTAACTCTTGTCTCTGGAGAAGTCAGACTACATCAAAGTTCAGCCGCAGTCTAGATTCTCCTTCAGGCCCTGCCCTGTGCAAGGGTACCAGGCAGCTGCTGACCAGCTGCTATGCTCTATGCCAGAGGTGGCTGCATCTCAGTGGTGGGGTCATTTTGTATTTCTAGCTAGCAGATGGCATGACAGGGCACACACATTGCTACCCACCCACTCAGGAGCAGTGTGGAATAGCTGCCCAGTACCGCAGCTCACTGCTAGGGGAACCCCAGCTACTGCTTCACATCTCTGAAGGGATGTGGTCTGCTGGCATGTGGTGTGGCGAGGCCACATCCCTTGTGCATGGGGGCCACTGGAGACATGCAGTAGCATGAGGCAAGAGTTCTGCTATTTCTTGGTGGCAGTAGTGGCATGTCCTACTTAGCACGATGCCACAGCCTCCTTCCTCCTACCCCTGGACCAGGCAGACCTGCACCCTCAAGTCAACCTCTGCTACTGCATCTTTCCTTTGCCTCCCAGGGCAGTGGAAGGATACTGAAGTGCTCGCAGCCCTGCACTGTGAGCAGGGCATGAGTGAGATTTGGGGGAGCCGAGGAACCTTGCTCTGGTCTCAGGGGCTGTTTCCAAGTGCTGTGTGCCTGTTAGTTAATTAGCAAGCAAAATTACCCTGTAAATCTGGCAGGCGTCCCAGGCAAAGTTTCTTTACCCTCCTTTCCTTCTGCTCCACCCCTCCCTTCCCCAAGAGGTTGTGGTTTTGTGACACCTGTGAAGCTCAGTGCTCCAGGCTGATGCTCCCACTGCGGAGATCTATATGGCACCAGCCCTTGGATGGTATGGCCAAAGTACTGGAATGCTGGCAGCAGGACAGACGTGGGCTTTGAGTGGAACTCACTTGGGACAGCCTTGAACGTGAGACAGCTTCTCCAATCACATGGGAATAAATGTGTCTGGGGAGGAGATCACTTCTCATTCTAATACTCCCCCCCACCACCACCACCGTGTGATCCATAGATTTTAAGGCCAACTCTAATCCAACCTCCTGCATGGCTCAGGTCAGAGACTGTTAGGGGCCTGATTGTCCTACACACTCAGCATGCGAGGTGCATGGCTCTTACGGCAAGCTAGCTCCAGATGCAGGTGCTGAGCCTTGGGAATGTGGACTGAGCTCATGCCAAATTGGCACTGCCTTTGTTGACCTCCCCCAGGGATGCTCCCATCCCACCAATATTCTGGCAGCTCAGCTTCAGTTTTTAAGCCAACTTCAAAGCATGCTTGCAGAGAACCCATTCTGAAGGGTCAGCTGAGCACCAGCTGCCTGTACTCTGCCTCGAGTCATTGTATGGAATGGACCCCATGGCCTTTATCACAAACAGCGCACGAGCCTTAGCCCTTGAGCTAAAGGAGCAGCTCCATCAGGTAGCAGCAGCAGTAGGCTGTTATCCTCTTATGTGGCCTGGAAGATGGGGATATACATGGTGCACCCTTAATTAGTGTCCAAAAATCATGCTGGAGATTGGTTAGTGGAAATGATAGCATGTCCTCTGAGTGTCCAGTCAAAATAAAACAAACATAGTTGGTGTTTTAGAGAGGGAATCTTTGTAACTAGCCTGCTGAAAGAGAAAAGAACCCAACAGTAGTGACAGGTCAGGGGGGAACTTCAGGGAGTAACCAGTGAATTGTAAGAAATGAGGGACTGATTTGCAAGCAGACAGAGGAGAAATCTGTCAAATCAGTGATTTTCTTGGGATCGTTGGGAGCTCTAGGGTCAGATGGGACCACTGGCCATCCTCTTACATGACTCCCATGCCAGAGAATCTCATCCAGTAATTCCTGCATCCAGCCCGTATTTGGTGGTTGAGCTATTGCTAAAGTAGCCGTCTTGTTGCAGAGACTCCAAGTGAGGAGGAATCCATGAGTTCTTGCAAAACAAACAGTCCTGGTTTGTTTTGCTAAGCTAGACTAACATGCCTTCCCCTCCGGAACTTGTCAGATGAGCCCTTGGTGAGCTTCTCCAATGGTTAATTCCCCTCTCTTTAAAAATGTTCCCCTTGTTTGCAGGCTGGATGCCATCTACTTCAAGTAGCGAGTTTGCAGTGGCCAGAACTAAAAAAAAAACCCAGCAATTCCCATTGTTTCCATGCTGGATTCTTTCCCACCTCATCCTGGGGCTGGATTTTGCTCTCCATATACCAGCTCTCTTGGGCTTGCCAGGAGTAGGGACCACATTCCAGAGCTCAGGTTGGGGTACACCTCCCTAGATAAAGCCTCCACGCACACACACACAGGGAGGTCCAGCTCTGGAGAAGAGCAGGGATTTGAGGCAGACTTTCAATCTCTAGCAGTAAACAAGGGCTTGTTTGGACTTAATTACCGGCCAGTCTGTGCAAGGCAGCAGACCACCACTGTGAGTCTTGCACTCTTGGCCAGGCATTACCAATACTGTTTACAACCCATACATCAGGGCAAAGTGAAGGTGAAATGCTACCGTTTTGATATATGCTTCTGTAAATGATGGTGCAAGGTGCCAGCCACGCCAGGGAGCATCAGGCCCAAGGATGAGAGCCATAGATGACTGGGTAATGGAGGATTGGGCACAAGAGTCAGGGTCATAGTGGTCTGGGCCCAGAGAATAGGACCAGGCATAACTGGGCCCAAGGAGCAGAGCCATGGAGAATCAAGCAGTTTCCTTTCTCTGTCTCAGTTTTCCACATACACACACTTTGGCAGATGGTGAGCTCTCTGGGTCATGACTGGCTTTTTGTATATGCATGTACTGCACAGAGCACAGTGGGACCCCTGTCTCAGCCAGGACTGCTTGGTCTTACCCCCATGCTGTTAAGAGCTCTGCATGTTTTTAATATCACGCGGGGCTCAGGTACTGTCATTACAGGAGGCTGGGAATAAATATAATGCCAAGAATGAAGGAAAAAACCCTTGCACCATCCCTTCCCCCACTCTAATGATTTGTGTCCCCCCCATAGAGATGTGCATTATCCCTGACCTATTTCCCATCCCTTCCTTGCAGCAGGAGGCCAGCTGGGGCAGGTGCTGGCAAGCTACTATAGGTTTATAAATAATTGCAAAGTGCCAGGGATCAGTGGCAAAATCCCATCTCCCTGCAGCACCAGGGGTAGGGGAAAAGCAATGGAGACAAGGGAGAAGGGGGGCTCTTTGCTGGAGTGCATTGTAGGTGTTACAAACTTTGGTGATGGTACATTTAGTTTTTCAGTAGGCACCAAATGCTGGGCAATTTGTCCACTCAGTGTTTGGGTCCCATATGCCCCTGCAAAGGCTTCTCCAGCACTGAGTCCATCTGACTTGGGGAACTCTGCCCAAGTGGCATTCGGACACCAAAGGAAAGCAATGCAAGTTTCCCTTTTTGCTCACAATTAGGCAGACAGGGAGGCCTAGTGGGTGAAGCTGTAGGCGACCTGGGTTCTACTCCCAGCTCTGTTCTGTGACCTTGAGCCAGTCTTTGTGCCTTATTTTCTCCAGCCATAAAACAAGGGTTGTCTGCTGACCAGCATGGAGCTCAAAGGAGGAAAACCTGCTGTGGAAAAAAAAAAAAAAAGTCCTGTGTCACTTAAAGACTAACAAATTTATTTATTGCATGAGCTTTCGTGGGAGAAAATCCCACGTTGTGAGACGTGGCGATATATAACAGCACCAAGGAATAGATCCCAGCCGTGAGCAGAGACAGCTTGGACTCAAGACTCGAGTTTACCTAGGACAGACCTGTCCTACAGCCCTTTGCACACCCTTGTGAGTCCAGGGGTGATCTGGGACAGATGCAGTTATACTGGCCAAGCCCTGCTTCTGCTGGCTCAGCTTGTTTCACTCAGGAAGGCTGGAGGAACAAGCCATACTGGCAAAACTTTAACATTGCCCAGTAACACCGTTTAGGGTGCTTTCACCCAGATTTCTCAGCAGCCCAGCATGAACGCCCACTCTCAGGAGTCTTGGTCATCTGCTGTTGCTTTTCTGGGTGGAGTCCTTCTGGCTGGGGTATCTTCCAGCTGCACTGTTCCCTGCCTTCTTGGTGCACTTCCCAGCACAGACAGGTTGCCCAAGGACAGCAGCTGGCTTTCTCTTCAGAGATGGTGAACAGATGTAATTGCAACAATTAGCAGGTACCACGCAGTGCTGCCGGGGCAAGCCGGCATTATTCTTAAGATAAAAGGGGTACAGAGAAAACACATTCAAAGCACCTTCCACCCTTGCTAATAAGCAGCCAGAATTTCTCATGGATTCTGGAAGAAAGCCTTCAGATTGCTCCCCCGCCCTGTTGTTGCTACAAGTTCATCACAGCATCAGCTCTGACTTGGCCATCCTTAGGGGTGGGCAGGGCCCAGGGTGAATCGCCCTGTGCAGGCCCCTGCTGCAGAAGGGCCCCCCCCACTGCCAAAATGCCACCGAAAACAGCACAGGGGCCACAGGGGGCAGCATGGGACCCACTGATTCGTGGGGTCAGGGGCGGTTGCTTCACTTGCCCCCCCGATCCTCCTCCCCGGGACAGCCCTGAGCTCCACTTAAATGCTTAGTCTTAGGGGGCCTTGGTAGGACCCATCATTCCAGCCCCTCCCAAAAGAAAAGGGCCTTCTGTGGACCTGACAACCTGTCACTTTGCCAGAGAAGGCCCTGAACCAGTTCAAAACCAGGCTATTTATCCCAAAACCTTTTATTTCGTTGTTGGTCCCTGGAGAATCCACTCTGAACCAGTTCCAAAATGGCAGCCATGTTAGTCTAGCTCAGTGGTTTTCAAACTTTTTCCCTCAGGACCCAGTTGAAAAAATAATCATTTATGCCTGCGACCCAGCAATTACATCTTTGAGCAATGCATCCAGTCTTTTGGCAGCAGCAAGGGGCGCCACAACCCACTGCTGGGTCCTAACCCTAAGTTTGAAAACCACTGGTCTAGCTCAGCCATACAAACAAGGAGTTCTGTGGCACTTTTAAAGACTAACAAATTTAGTTCCCACATTTTTTCCCACAAAAGCTAATGTGATAAATAAATTTGTTGGTCTTTAAACGTGCTGCAGTGTTTGTGACAGTCTCTGGGGGGATGGCTTCTCTGGTGGCATGAATCTGCCTAAACAACCCCTGCTGATCTTCTATTTACCCTTTCTGTGGGAACACACACATTTCCACAATAACACAGACACAACTGCATGTTTAATGCCATGGACCCAAAAGACATTAACCTAATTCAAGAAGCTTTCACTTACAGTATGTTCATTCAGGATGGTGCAGGTAAATGTCAATGTGTCACAACCAGTGAACCTGCAAGCGTTTTAGTGGGTGTAGAATATGGATATGGCTCCTCCAACCTTAAACTGTGAGCTCCTGGGGGCAGAGGCTATCTTTGTGGGAGGTGTGCGTATGGAACCTAGTGCCATGATGCCCTGATCCTGCTGGGGGCATGCAGGCGTTGCTAGAATATAGATAATAAGTACATGAATAACCATGCTGCACTCTAAATGGGTACTCTTTTTAAAAACAGCCTGAACTAACCCCCAGCTTTAAACAGTCCAGTAGTCAGGCGGCTTCAGAACCTATTTGCTTACAGTGGTAGCAGTAGGCTGTTATCCTCTTGCGAGGTCGCTGGAGGGGAGGGCTCCAGCCAGACTTTCCAAGCCTGTTCCATTTACACACTACCACAATTTGCAAATTCTGTGGCTAAAGCCCTTTTCTGTAATCCTGCTGTGCGGGTTTTTTTGTTGTTGTTGTTGTTCCCCATATAGAAATTTCCAACACACCACAGGGCCCTTGGTGCCAAATTGATTTTTCTCCTTCTCTGGAATCTACTCAAATAGAGTCATCCGCCCCAGAAACATAGTCTCTGTGGTGGAGAGTGGCTGCTGATGAATGAAGCAAAGTGTGGGGAAGTTGTGCTCATTCACACAGCAGAGATTGGATTTGGACCAATACTACTTCGGGGTATTTACCAAGCTAGTTCAACAGGGTTTGAACTCCTGGAGATTGATGAGCATAGCAGAGCACTCCTCTGCTTGAACTCAAGGTAGCAATAGTAGGCTGTTGCACTTATACAGAACAGTAACTGGGTGAGTGGGGTGGGGGGGTGCAGAAGAGCTTGACTCACATTTTCCATTGACACACAATTTGCAGCTGGAGGGCTGGCAGAGCGAAGCACTCAGTGCTTGCCTAAGCATGTGACGTGGCAGCTAGCTGGGGCCTAAACACAGTGTACAGCACATGCTTGGGAGCTGAAATGCCAAGAGTTGGCAGAGAGCTGTAGCAGCAGAGCTTTGCTGCCAACACAGAGGGGAAAGGAAATCATTTTAAAGCAGTGTAGCTGGATGGGCAGGGTGAAGGGAGGGATGCAAACGTGCAGGCACCCGTGGGATGGAAGCAAAAGACTTTGGACTTCAGAGACATCTCCACAGGGAGTGGTTTGGAACGCACATACCCATTATCCCTCAGTGTTTGAAGTCCACGTTCCCGGGGGAGGGGGTGGGGGGGATTAGGCCAAATAAAGTGCTGCATGCAAAGAAGCAGTAAAATGAACTGCAGGAGGCACGGGCTGACAGTGGGTGTGCATGGAGAAAGAAAGGGAAGTGACAGGATTGCTGGGTGCAAAGGAGCGCGAGGCCATGCTCTAGGGGCTAGGACACCTAGTTCTGTTCCCAGGGACCAGCTGTGGGACCCTGGGCAAGTGCCTTCCTCTCTCTGTTCCCCTCACTTGCCATCACTATTGGGAACCAGCTCTCACTCCGGCTCCATGCAGCACCTGGTGCAAAAGGGCCCTAAACTTGGTTAAAAACTCTAGCTGTGACAGGAGTAAGGAAATTGGCAGCGTTGAAGTGATTCCCTTTCCACTGACTTGAAACAAATCCCTTTGCGAGATTGTTTCATGCTATTTAGTGCCAAGGAGCTCAAAGCAGTTTCATTTTACAGGTGGAAAAACTGCCGCAGAGGGATAGTGACTTACCCAAGGCCTGCAGAAGGCTTAGTGCAGAGATGGGCAGAGAACCCAAGAGGCGACCTTTGCAAATGTTCGTCTCTTTCCTCTCTAGGGTGTTTACAGCAGCTCTCTGGGCACCTCAACCTGAAATCTGTTTCTGCTACAGATTTTTCTCCCATGCCAGTATTGGTTTGTTATTGTAGTGTAATCCACAGGACTGGGGTGGCTCTCAGTGCTATTCGATTGTAGGACTGCTAGGAGTTAGTGAGCTGTAGCCCCTGTAACCGCAATGAAAGAATTCACTGAAACACTGTGAGGAACAAAGACCCCTGTGCACTGGAGCTGTTCTTCACAGGATTTCAGTAAGTCTCTCTGATAGTGTAGTGGCTAACACCTCTGCTTAACATACAGCAGGTCCTGGGTTCAATTCCCAGGGGGTTGGACTTGATGATCTCATGAGATCCCTTCCAGCCCTATGATATGATTTCCACAGGCAAATATTGCTGGGTAGGTGTAGGGGTGTTAGTGAGCTAAAAACATCAGAATACTACTGTAGGGTTAGTCAGCTGAGTTGAGATAGATGTTCTGACTCAGAAAAAGCGTTGGGTTTGTTTTCCTATTTTTCATTAGCTGAATGGGTCCCTTAGGGTGGAGACACATAGTTCAACCATGAGGCTCTTAGAATCTGAAAGATCTGGCAGCATTGGGCTGGTGACAGGGGACTTGTGTTATTTTTTATTAGCAGCACCTTAGGGCCCCAGCCAAGGACCAGGGGGTGCTCAGTGCTGCACATACAGACCAGAAAAGCAGCCCCAGCCCTAAGGATCTGCTTTATGGTCACTCCTAGCAGCACGACTCACTCCCTGCAGCTGAGGTTGCTGTTGCAATTTCTTTCCTCCACCGCTGGCTACAGTGGGGCTCTGGCTCTTTAGAGGGCAATTGACCCACTTCCAGGGGGGCCAATCTCCATGTGTTAGCTGGAGCAGAGGCAGCATGGGAACCACACACTCAGCAGCTCCTGGTACCACCTATGTACAAAGAGTCAGGGGAAGAGGACCCAGGGGTCACATCTTCAGCAGCAACAGGCTGAATGGCAGTGTGTGAAATGAGTTAACCCTTTGGCTCCTGATACTCTCACACCTCACTCCCCCTCAGCGCCAGTAAAGCAGTCTTTTTGCCCCTGAGGCTTTTCCTCCACCCCATCCATGGCAAGTGAATGGGAGCTGAAGGGTGTGATCACAGGCCCTCTTATCACTGGTGCACTGGCAGATGCATCCAGGGACACCCATTCTCCATCACCAGGCCCCTTGTACCATGACTTGCATCAGCAGATGTAGGAAGCGGAACTAGAGAGAGGAGAGACCCAGTTGGGAAGGGGAGCCCAGGGAACCAGGCAGCAAAGGCTGCTGGTAGCTAGACTGCACTATCCTAGGAACAAAGGTATCTCAGGCTCCAGGGCTCTGCACTTCTCCCTCCCCACCCCTGGGTGCCCACATGCAGCAGAACACTTTTCGGCAGGCAGTTTGCATTGGGAAAGCAGCGGCTCAAGGATCAGGGCTGCAGGGAATGTGTCCCAGATTGCAAATGAGACAAAAAGCCCTGTATTCACCCCACCTCCCCAACTGAATGTGCAGCTGCTCCTGGGGTGGAACATGGCCCAGCAAGAAAGCTGAGTATCAGGAAGCAGAAAACAATCCAGTGTCCAGCTGAATCTGCAGGTGGGCGGATTTAAGAGGCAGTTGCCAGCAGTGGGCCAGGTCCAGGTCACAAGGCTCTTTGAAAAAGCATCCTGGGATCCTAGAGTGACTCTGGTGCACGTCACAAGCAAAAGGCAACATCCAGAGCAGCACAGCACCCGCCCAATGCTGGGGCACTGGAGCATCGCCAAGTCCAAGGGGAGAGAGCCCTGTGTCCCCTTCCCTGCACCACACTGGTGCACTAGGATCAGCACAGACTATGGGGAGAATGCACGAGAGCACCCCTAGCACTATGCCAGGGCATTAGCAGCAGACTGTGGTAAGTGCCCCCGGAGGGACTGGTGGCTGCACTGTCCACAGGCATCCTTAAGGGGAAGGGACATACCAAAGGACATAGGCAAGGCAGTGGCAGAAACAGGCCTCAAAGCCCCATGCACGGTGACTTATTGCCCACAGCACAGGCCTGCAGCCACTCCAGTATCAGCAGCAAAGTTGTGCAAAGAGGGGGTGGTGGACGAGTAACAGGGAGGAAACCGACCAACGATTAAAATGCACAAAGGCCCAGGCTTGGAAATCCAGCTTTAATGGAGCAGAGCAACATGAGTCAGTCACTGCCTGTGGAAAAGCACACACAGCACAACAGAGTCCAGGATGTGTCGAGATCTCCTGCCCAAGAACTTCCCCCTCAGCTCTGCAGACACTGGCTCTCATCCCTCTCGTTTCCTCACCTGCCTG
Source organism: Podocnemis expansa (assembly GCA_007922195.1). NCBI lineage: Eukaryota > Metazoa > Chordata > Testudines > Podocnemididae > Podocnemis > Podocnemis expansa. The sequence continues at coordinate 3,900,014 of ML682099.1, forward strand.
CACAATCTTTCACCCTGCACCCAAACCCAACCATACCCAGGGAGGGATCCTCCACCCAGTGCTGCTGGGTCAGGGGCACACAGGGTCCCTCTACATTCCTCCCTGCTGCCCAGCATGACTGGTACACTGGGTGAAAGCAAAGGGCTGGGAGAGACCTATCCCTCCATATTCAGCCCCCTTTCCTCCTAGAGGGCAGGATCAGCCCTGAGGCCACATTGCCCAAGACCTGAGGAGACTCCTCTACTGTCAGGGGGAATTCATCTCCCCCTACCTTTGTCTTGCCTTTAACAAGGGCACAGAGATCCTGTGCCACCCCCTTCTTGACATTAGGCCTTTCAAAGGTTGCCAGGAATGGCCCTTCCCACCTGCTATCAATCCTCCAGCCACCATCATCACTGCCTTGCAGTAACTCCAGGGTCTGGGGGCCAGGGCAGTGAAAACAGAGGTCCCAGAATGGGGTGGGGAGAGACCTGGGGTGCCCGGGCTTGTTTCAACAGAAATGGGGCTACCAAGCCCAGATGGTGGCATGAACTTCTGTGCTTAGCAGGGAAATAATTACAGGAGACCCTCCCCAGCCAGGTCTTCCCCAGACATGGCAGGTCTCCTCTGAAGCAATAGTCTGGGTAGTTCCATCTACTGGTCCCTCTAAGCTGTGTGCACACAACAAAATAAAGCGTGCACAAAAAAACCATTAAACAGCGCTTATATTCTCGCACACAAATTTTTGCACACAGCGCCTACAAAAAATTAGAGGGAACAGTGGTTCCACCTCTCCCCCCAACACACAAGAGCTTCCCCACAGCATGTCTCCATCAGAGGTGCAAGATGGCCCGTTACTCCTTACCACCCCCAACTGGAGCTGCTGGGTAGTGTCCTTGGAGTCTGCCCCGATCTTTCCAGCTATGAGCCTGATCTGGCACTCACTGGCTTCCAGGAATGAGGGGATGGCCAGTGTTGACAGAGATCAGTGAGGCATTGGAGTGAAATCAACTGCACTTGCTATAAGCAAGAAAGAATAAAATAAACTAATATTCCCCCACCACCCTAAGTAGAAATAAAAAGCCTAAAACAAGCACCCCCCACCAGCCCAAGCATGGCTGTCTACCAGAGCGTGCAGGCTTTGGAGGGAGTGGGGGAACCCCAGAAAGAGAAAGTCAGCTCTGTCGGGGGCAGATCACTTGGTACTCCAAAGGCAGAGGCTGGGAGCCAGGATCCCATTGTCAGTTCCCATCCAACCACCCCTGGGACATGGTCATTCACTGAAAGCAGAGGGCACTGAGCAGGGCCCAGCATTTGGCAAGCACCCTGGGAATGGACAGGGCATGTGCTTACAGCAATGGGACTAGATGCCCAGCAACACTTCACAGTTCACTGAGGCACCCATAGTGACAAATCCTGCTTTACAAGGGTGCAATTCAATGCAGCCCCAGGGCTCCCATCAGTAGGAGTCCAAGCAGCTCCGAAGTAGTCCTGAATACCTAGGGCGGGAGTTGCCAGGGGTCTAAGTGTCACTGCACTGGAATGAGTGAGACATCCAACATCTGATCAAGTCTCCAGTGGCTTGTACAGTCACTTGTCCCAGTGTAAGACCCTCCCAAGTCACAGCAGGTTTGGAAACACAGTAAATTATTTCATGAGCATGGGGAAGGCAGAGAAGAAGCTGCTCTGATTCTGTATAATCATTAGAAATCTTCTCATGGCTTCATTCGAGTTGGTTTGAGTCCATTCATTCTCGCTAGGATGACTCAACTCGAGTGTTGCCGTATTTATCCGGGCATGAGAGAAGAAACACAAAAATTCACCAAGATCCTAACAGATCTGCTCCAGAAATTATTTTGGGGAAGTTCTATGGCTTATATTATACAGGAGGTTAGACACGATGCTGGTCCCTTCCAGGCTTTGAATCTAGGAATAAATCCTAGGTGTCTTTAAAACAAATCAACATACCAACATCCTACCCCCCCCCCCATGCAAACCCTCATTAATAACTGGGGCTTGCCTTAGGCAGACTCCACCCTACCTGACGACAAGTTCCAAAGAGGCAGCCATGTTAGTTTAGTTCAGCAATCTGGTGCCACTTTTAAAGACCAACAAATTTGTTAAATGGCTGAGTTTTTACAACAGGCAACATTGCTTTCCTTTCTCCCCCCACCTCCCTCCTATATGCTGTTGTCTACTGTTTAAATCTGAACTACTGCTTTTATTTGCTGTAACAGTCTGACCTGATCCTATGACTTACACTTCCCTGCATTTATTTTGCTCCCATTCTTTAAGTTCCACGTTTTCAAGCATCTGACTAAGTGGGATTTTCTCAGAACAGCTCACATGATAAATAAATTGGTTAGTCTTTAATACAAGTGCCACCAAACTGCTTGTTCATCACCCTATCTGAGAATCATTTTAAAAACAAGGAATTTTCCAGTCCTTGTAACTGGGGAGCAAAACTGGAGAATGTGACCGTGAAAAGCTCAAACCAAGAATAGAAACAGAAAGAACCTAAATTATTTTAAAACACTTGTGATGTTTGAGACAATCTCCTGAATGGGGAGAAAGGGTAGTGGTGTTGGAATACAATTCCCTTTCGAATGACAAATAATTCTCCTCCCCCTCAGTCTCTTCCTCCTCCTCCCCCAAGTGCCCTGACAACCCAGAGTTGCACCAGAGACAACCTGAAAGTGAAAATGCTTAGCACTAAGAGTGAAACTTACATGCACTTTTCAATCTTCCAGCAAAATGTGCTATCAAGCAGGACACTTGCACAGTGGAATTGCTGTTTGGACTGAGAAAGGCTTTCCCTTTCCATCATGTCCCGCTTCATCCACAGCTCTGGCCAAGCCATCCATCTGTGAGATAACATTTCCCTTCCAAGTTTTCCTGCTCTGACAGCAAATTTTGGCTTGACCTTAGGCTGCTCCCTGAAAACAAAGTTTCACTGTTTATCTAAGAGACACACACAAAACTACAAACTGCTGCAGGACCGGTCTGGGCTTGAAGCCTAACCTACCTCCCAGCCTGCAAAGCAAACAGTGAGGGGAGGAAGATAATTCAAAACCCTCCATGATCCTGCAGTCAGAACTGCATGGACAAACTCTGCCAACTTCACACAGGTAGAGCCCTGCACGGATACAATGTGGATATCCGCATATTTGCAGGGCTTTAGCTCTGTGCATATCAAAATACGTGGATCCGTATCCGATCTGCATCCACAGGAAATGGTCCACGGATATCCATGTTGTATCTGCAGATATGGATATCCATCGATTTGCAGGGCTCTACATACAGGCACACAGATCACAGACCAGAAGGGTCTGACTGGGCAATCATGCCAGGTTAGGTTTCAATCTACAGAGGGAGACAAAGTCCTGACTGATACCCCTCCTTGCCTGTGGCTGGAAAGCAGAGGCTTGCAAGGGCAACACCTGGGATGAGGCTAGGGCAGGGGGCACTGCACCAAGATGGCCTTTCTATGCGTCTGTGGTACCTGAAAGCTGGCCCAGTGCAGCCAGACAGAAGGGCTCAAGTTGCAGTGTTGCTATAAACTGAGACGATGCTTTCAGCCAAGGACAGAAGGCAAATGTGGACAACTCACTGCTCCCACACAGCATCTCCATTCCAGGTTTTGACCAGCCTATTTTACAATGGGGGGGGGGGGAACACAGGAGGACTTTTCCCGAAATTCATCCCACACCACTCAGTGACATTGCGATGGAGACTCGAATAAAACCCCAGAGTCTCCAGCTGTCATCACACAACACAGCTCCCTCTTTCATATTCGCTCCCCCAGGATTCAACAAGAAGCCTCATGAAACCATGGAACTGCAAGCAACTTGGAGCAGCCAGTGAAACCCATTTCACCAGGGCCAGAAGGGCTCTGCATGTGGCTGTGAATTTCTAACGAGTGTCTGGAAGAGAAAGAGGCATGCTTAACACAATCCCCATGGACACATGCAAGATGTGGGGAAGCATCCTGCTCAAACAATGAACAAGAGATGGAGCAAAGAAGGAGATGCCTCAGATTTATTGGGGGGGGCTCTGCACAATGCTCCCTCCCACCATTTGGACTCCCCTCCTATTCCAGCATTGTGCCCAGAACTCCAGGCAGCACCTGACTATAAACCTCTCTTGGCCAGCTCTGGACATGAGCCAGGATCTCCATGGCAACAGATTAGATCCATGGAGGGATTTAGGATCTGCAGGAATGATCAGTAACTAAACCAGAAGGCAGGAGACCAAGCACTACTCTGGTTTACAAACATGTCGCTGGTGCCCCTCGGTCCTGACCCAGGAAGAATCCCTCCCCCATTCTACTCCCCATGCTCTCTTGAAGCTGAACCCTTTGCCAAGCTGAAACGTGCACTGCTTTGGGATTTAAACCAAATCTGAACTGTACTTTACAGAGATTGGAGGGGGAGGGGAGAGGCAGGGGAAGCCCACCACATATTAACCCCTCACGTGCCACCAGCAGCACCAATTCTATCCACAGGCTGGGTTATTAACCAGTTTAGCAAGAGAGCCAAAAAGGAAATACCTATACAAAACCGACCTTCTAGAAATATTCCACATAGACTTTCTGCTTAGAAAACTGCTTTTCCTCTCTAATACCCAACACAAAAGAGCTATAAAGGTTTGGAATGATCTCTAGGGATCTTCCACCACACCATCATTACTAATTTATCTATATCTCTGGAGAGAGATGGGTATAGGACCAGGATCAGATCCTCTGCCAGAGTTAGACCCGGAGCATCAGCAAAGTGTGTGCTTCATGTAACACAGGTGCAATCCCATTTACTGCTACGGAACAAGTGACTGATTTTGAGGTAAGCAAATGCTTGAGGGATTTGCCGCTCAGCCCCTTGCAAGATCAAATCCTTGCTGTAAAGTAACATACCTTTGAAGGGACTGAGTTGTTTTACACCAGATAAGGATCTGATCTTGTGTCTATAAAAAGAGACTAATAATTTATATGTCTATCTATAGTGGCTGTCTCTATGAAGTGCTTTTCTGTATAAAAATGTGACTTCACAATACTATACTACATGTGTCCAATAAGGACATTTTGGGGGACGCCCCATTGTGCCAGGATGGAACCAAGAACAACCATTACATCAGCAGGTTAACAGCATATGGCATGTGCACAGCAGACTGCCTTTGCTTTGAAAAATCCTGCCTGATGAGCCCATTACATTAGCTACATGATGTTAAAACCAATCCCCTTTTCTAAAGCGCAGCATTCCAGGTTATGCCCAGCAACTGGCAGGATAAAGAATAAGCAAGACCAGCCGCCTAGCAGTGATCCTCACCCACTGTGCAGTGCCTTTGTGTTTGGCCAATGAGCTCACTTTCACTCTTGCAGGGACACGGGGGATTTTGTAAGAAACTGCCACCAATTTGTTTTCAGTCCATCTCCACCAATGCCAGGTTTCAGGATCTATTGGACAAACCCGAATTCTGTGTCCCTTGATACATCTGTGTCCCTTGAATAGAAATACATGGGCTGGATTCTGCTACTATTTGCACCAGAGCTGGCATCCTGTCCCCACTGCAGTTAATGGGAGGGTTTCTGAATTATTTCAGTGGGGCCAGAACTTCACATGGAGTGTGTAAAAGGCCATCAGATCAACTGGAGAGCACTGGTGCAATGAGCTGGCATGGCAGGATCGTAATGGTATCACTCCAGGGGTAGGCCCAGCCCCAGGGAGCAAGAATTTCCAGAGCAAATAGCTGCCCAGCTTCCCCTGAAGGCAGAGCTGGGATGCACTTAAAACCCAAAGGTGGGGACCAAGGAAGGCCTGAATCCCCAGTCCTTTGGCATTAGAGTCCTTCTCTTCTTTCACAAGAAAGCAGAAGCCTCCCCTCTCACGTCACCTGTGGTCACATAACCATGACCCCAGCACCCAGCACCTTCAGCTCTAAAGCACAGGGCTCTACGTTACAGCTGCAGGAGTCGCTCCCTTGCTTAGCTCCTGTAGCAGGCTGCTGTCCACTGTGTAGGCCAGTGGCTCTCAACCTTCTGTGGGTCGTGACATGCTTGGCGGCATGCACAAGCCTACAGGAGACCCTAGCCCATCCCCAACCCTGGGCTCAGCTCTCCATGACACACTTACTGCTGTGAGTAAGAGTGGGTGAGAACGGCTGGTGTGAACTACAATCATGTTACCCATTCTGAGGGCTCCAGCAGATCAAGTCTAAAATTCCCCAGAGCTGCTGACTCCCCCCTTGGGAACAATACACCCTTTCTCTGGGCACAGGGGGGCTGTGCTGCTGGTGCAGAGTCCACATCTATCTGGGTCCACAGGACAGAACCACAGAGCCCTCAGCAAGCCAAACACATGAGACAGGGGAAGGGAAAACAGGGGCTACCAATGGAAAGGGTGGAGGACAGAGAGTCTGGCGCAGGGGAAAAAGCAGACCCCACGCTCTCACCTTGGGATACAAAGGCTGGGTTGGGAAGGGTCAGGGAAGCAACAAGTCTGGGAGCAGATGTGGCAGCGCCACTGTCCCACATGTCCTCCAGGGAGGGGCCTCTCCAGCCTGGAAGTCTCAGATGGAGGCATCAACTTCTTGGCACAACATCGTTTTGCTCTGACGCAGGAATCAGGGTCTCATCTGCGTCCTGTCAGGGTCTCATCTGGTTCTGGGTCTAGTTTACTCCAAGGAGGGCAGGAAGGGAGGAAATAAAAAAACAGAACGACTCAAATGGAGAAAGCCAGCATGGAGTCTGAAATGTTGCCCAAGCCAGCCTGGAGAGGTGAGAAGTCCAAAGTCACAAGTGGAGGGGGAGAAAGGTGCCCAGAGGCCTGACTGAAGAGTGGCAGGACAGCAAGATGGAGCAGGTACCTGCAGGGAAAGAGAGAGAGGGTGGGATCAGGGGAAGCAAGACAAGGCAACCCCAAAGAACCAGTTAGAATGAAAGCTGGGAAAAAGATTTTATCCCTGGGAAATGCTAATCATTTCAACTTTTTTTGGTCTTGATTCAGGAGAAAGAGGTCAAAATATTGAAGTATTTTCACAGAAATAAAAGTTCAAAGAAACGGCAAACGTTTCCTTTAGGTCAATTCAATAACATCATCCTACACCACCAGAGTTCCTCATGCCCCCATTCATAGAATCATAGAATCATAGGGCTGGAAGGGACCTCATAGGTCATCTAGTCCAACCCCCTGCCAGAGGCAGGACCACTCCCACTAAACCATCCCAGTCATGGTTTTGTCCAGCCGGGCCTTAAACACCTCCAAAGATGGAGACTCCACCACCTCCCTAGGCAGCCTCCTGATGGGTAGGCTCTTGGACTGAATTACAACTCCCATGAGGTAGCACTGGAAGATGCACTTTAATGTTGAAGTGATTAGGAAGAAAGAACAAAACCTTTTAGTTTAGTTCAGCAAACCAAGGTGTTTCCATGCAGGTAGAACTAGAACCAAAATGTAGTATTTTGTGGAGATTAATCCAACAGGTGGCGAAAAAAAACCAACAAATTTTCAGCAAAGTTTGTCCATAGAAATATTGGTTTTATGGCAACTCCATTTTCCATCAAAAAAGTCGCTTTGATGAAAGATTTCTGATCAGATCTAATTAAAACCTAGAGCCCTGCCACTGAGCTAAAGGAGAATCTCCATTAGCTGTTTGCAGTACTGGGCTTATGACACACAGCGCAATAGATCTGAATCCATCTGGTAGAAGGCAGCAGACAGGCATACAAATTTAAGGGCCAGCCTTTGACACTTGGGTCCACTTTCCCATCCACATGCAGACTAAATCTGTTTAGTTTTTGATTTCTCCCCCACTGCCAGTGTTGTAACCTGAAACCATAACATAACATGTCCAAGCCGGACGGTGGATGCAACAAATGATGCAAATCATTCATTTGCTTTTGAGCCACACCCCCTGGAAGCTTGGTTCAAAGGGGTCTGGATTGGAGCTACTCTGGGACTTCACACTGGGCTTGGCAGGGCTGGGTATGAGAAGCAGGGGGACACAGAGAACGGGGTCCTGCTGCGTACCAGGGATCAAACAGCCCCCACGTATATAAAGCAGAAGGGTCACAGATGCAGTGTTTTTCATCAGATCCTTCTACCCCCGTCCCTTCAGAGCTCACAGAGAGTCTAATCCAGGGGGTGGGCAAACTTTTTGGCTTGATGGCCATTCTGCATCTAAGTGGGCTAGAGAGGGCAAGGTACAGGGGTGGGGCCAGGAGGGGGAAGAGGCTGCCATGCTCTGGCTAGACACAGCTGGAAGGCCTAAAGAAAGGCTCCCACAGGCTGGCTGTAATTTGCCCACCCCTAATCTAATCCATACTGGCAGCTGCAGTTCTCCCAGGCTTGCTTTGAGACCTGGGAGACCTGCTGCCTATGCACCGCATGGGCACAGATCCAAAGCCCTAGGAGAGGGTAGCCTGGTGTTGCTCAGTGGCATCCTGCAGCAGGAGAGGGCGGATGGAGGTCCATCAAGCGATTCCCTTCCCCACCCAACCCCTGCCCAGAAGCCACCTCACCTGCAGTGTCCTGGAGCCAGACTCCTACCCACTTCACCTCTTGCGGAGCCGCCTCATAAAGCAGCAGGTGATGGTGGCGAGGATGGTGATGCATGTGAAGAGGGCGCTGGCGACACCCACAATGAGGGGGATGAACAGGGTGTCCATGGCTGGAGGGGAAAGCAGAGAGGCCCATCAGCCCTGGTGCCAGAGGGGGCTTTAAACAGCAGGGCCTGGGGAATGTCAGCTGGAAAGCTAGCAGAGAAGCTGGACGGCTGGTGGGGGGGGAGGCTTTGGGTGGGATGGGAGTGGGGTTAGTTAGGCCATCCTTCCACAGCAGGCACAGAGCCAACCCCATCCTGCTCAGAGCCACCTCCCAGCTGTCGCAGAGTTGACTGTACGCTGGCCAGACCCATGATGCAATGGGGGACAGCAGTCACACACCGACAGTGGCCCAGGTCACAGGGAGAAATGGGGAAGGGGGTGTGTGTCAAGAGTGGCATATATGGGAGGTGCACAGCAGCACTTGTGGGGTGGGGGGCACACAGCAGGATCCCGAGGGGTGCGAGGCACTATCGCCCACTCAGGGCATAGGGATGTGGGGGGGAGAAATTCGCCCAGGGTGTAAGGATATGTGCAGGGGGACACAGTGACACTCACCCAGGGGGTAGGGATACACGGTGATGGAGTTGGACTTCACGGTTCTGGCGTTGTACCAACTGTGGTCGGGGTAGCGCACCCAGGCGGTGACGGCACAGTGGTACTGCCCCTCGTCAGACGGCTGCACCCCATGGAGCCGCAGCCGGTGGCACTGTGGCGCCACCTTGTCCACACTTATGTCTCCACCCGACGCCCGCCTGCTCAGCTCAGCCACACCTTCGCGGCTAACAGATGCCACCATCTGGCCCTGGGGCGCCTCGTCCCTAGCCACCTTCTCCACCCACCAGCTGACAGCCACATGGACGGTCTGAGACGACTCCACCGAGATGTTGCACAGCAGCTCGGCCGTGTCCCCGCGGTAAGTGGCAGGGAGAGGCAGCCACGCGTAGACCTTCAGCACCACAGCTGCAGGGGAGAAAGAAGACAGCAGGAGTTAGTGCACTGGGGTAGTGGCCCAGGGCCCAGACATGGAGCTCCCAGGGTCCTACCCAGCTGGGTCTGAAACACTCCCCATCCCACTGGCTGAACCCTGACACTGCAGCAATCACGGCCTAGGACCATACATGGAAATGCTGAGGGGGAATGGAACATGTAGAAAACTGAATACAAAGGTCCCTCTAAGGCCTCGCCCACCTGAGGGCGCTATACAGAGTGGGGCAGGAATGATGACCATGGGAGGAGCTCCCAAATACTCCAGCCCCAGCTACCAGTCAGGGGTGCTGTTGAGCATTGGGCAGGAGCACTGGCTGTGAGGTGTTCAAACCCAGACCAATCATGCCCCTTTGGAGCAGCAGGAATCACCAACACAAGGGACACCAGGGGTGCAAATGCAAGTGCAAAACCCCCACCCCCCCATGCCAGCATCCCCACCACAGGAGCCTCGTACCTTCTGATTTCATATGCACCTTCAGCCCCCGCGACCTGCTGCTGGCCACCTCCCGCAGCTGTGTGTCAGGTGAACGTACATAGGCCGAGGTCACACAGCGATAAGTGCCCACGTCACCTGGCTGGGCTGACTCAATCCGCAGCCGGTACGAGCCTGGGGTGGGTGTCAGCTTCTGCAGTGAGATGTGGCGCCTGCCCACCTGGTGGTTGGTGTAGCTCTCCCCTATGAGGGCCACCCCATCCGTGTCCAGCTGCACCACCAGCAGCCCGTCCCCTTCTCCCACACCCATCTCCCAGCCTACAGCATACACCACATGGGGCACAGGGATCAAGGGGCCTGACAGGTTGCAAAGAAGTTCCAAGGTGTCTCCTGCACTGATCCGGACCTCGGGTGGGCTGGCCGACACCACCAGCTGCTTGGCTGTAAGGGAAGCAGAGAGAGAGAGAGAAGGGGAGCGAGACTATAAACACAGGCACCTCAGCATGGTCCAAGTGGCCCCAGGCACAGAGATCATTTCACCCAGAAATGAAATGCAGTCACCTCTGGGGCGGGGCATGGCTGCTGTTCAACACAACATAGAGTAAAGCTCTCTAGCAACTTCGGGCAGGGGAGAAGGAGAATTCCACATTCACTTGAAACTGCTGGGGGTGTGGAGGAGGGATATTTTCCTGCCCACCTGCTGAATTCCTGACATAAGCTTCAACCTGTGAAACCAACCAGCAGAACCACAGAATCTAGCTTTCCAGAGGCTGAGGGTTCGATTCCCTGCCACACAGCCTCACACAATCACTTGCACACCAAACACGGCCACTCTGATTTGCATTCACTTTGCGCTGAGGCAAACAGCTGCCCAAAATGGGGGATAATGGAGAATAAGATACCTGTAAGCAGGCACAGACTGAGTGATGGGATCCTGCCATGCACAGGGCTAGGAGCTCACACAGGGTTGGAGCCTGATCCTCCCAACTGCATCAACAAATGCCCTGGTGCCCCATAGTACCCCTATCCCCATGGGAGCCCAGCCCAGAAAGCACCGACACAGGAGGCAGCTGGGGGCAGAGCTGGCCAGACTCACCGATGGACTGGACGGTCACCTGGGCCAGTGCTGCACGCTTCTCAGTGATCAGAGTCCAGCCACCGTCAGGATCCTGGATCCACTCGCCTACTGTGCAGTGGTAGGTGCCTGCATCCTCCGGCCGCACCCGCCCAATTGCCAGCTTGTATCGCTCGCTGCCTGTCTTGGCCAGGAAAAGTTCCCCTGCCTGATACCGCTCCGCAAAGCGCCCACTAGCTTCCACAGCAAAGTCCCGGCGCACCCCTATCACCTCCTGCAATGTCTGGTGCCCCACGGGGGCCTCTGGGGCTGACACCCCAAAGGAGACGGAGAGATGGGTGTGTTGCTCTGTCTGGCTCTGGGCTGAGCAGCTCAGTTGCAGCTCCTGGCCCTCAGACAGGCTGAGCTGCAGAGGCGAGGTGCTGACCATGCGGCCACGGAGCGGAGGCCTGGACGTAGAGGGGGGGGCCGAGACCCAGAGTGTGTCAGGGATCACTGAAAGGGAAGAAGAGAGAGAAGTGAGCAAAGGTCAGCCTAGGCCTTGTCTTGCTAGTCACTGCAGCCATCGGGGTTAGAGCTAGGGCACTGGTCATCAAAGTTAAGGGTTGTGTCCCAGTAGTGGGTCACAGACCCACAGACACTAGGTCTCAGGCAGGGGAGATGTGGGGGAAGTTGGGGGGAGAGAGGTGGCTGCCTCTCACTGATCTGCAGCCTCTTGTAATACAGTGTCCACCTTCAGTAGAGAGCACTGAGACAAATACCAGGGTCATTAAAGCAATGTTCCCTCTAATTACTTGTAGACTGTGTGTGCAAACAATTTCTTTGTGTGTGCAAAAACATTTCTTTGTGAGCACCCGTATTAGCACTACTAAATTTTTTTGTGAGCACTTTTATCTTGTTGTATGCACAGGTTTCATGACCTGTGTGCGCACACACGGCACAGCTTATTGGGAACTGTGGTCCCTAGGATTAACAACGAGGTGCTAATTGTTGTTCAAACAATCTCCGGGCCTCCTCTCTGGGTCGGTATCTCTTTGGGCTTCTCTCATTCATAAGAAAATGACTGAGGTCACTGACAAGCAACCTTTGTGGTTTTTATCAATAGACACAAGGAAAAGAAGAAAACTTTGAACACCCCCTTATTTCACTATTTCTAGGATCTGGGGATTGCAGTTATTTTTGTAAATTAGGACTAGCTTCTTTTTTCAGTGGGTTGAGATTTCCCTTGCTTGCAACAAAAGTTATAACGTGTTGATTTTAATAAAAACTCTTTCCAGAGATTTTTTGACTGATAATTAAAAAGAGAAGAGAAAAGCAAACTGTTCTAGTAGAAGCCTGTGTAAGAAAGTATGGTATTTTTCTTTACAATTAGAAAGCCTAAGTAACAGAATAAAACCCAGTTCAGAGATGTATCTGCTGGAAGGAGAAGTTTAAGCTGTACACAGACCTGGCCTTGCAGGAAGATGACTTAACCTTACTGGGGAACAAGGTAGAGAGGTCTGTAGTGCACTAAAGCTCACCACTGCCTCAAGTCTCACAGCAGTCCTGGGAAACTCCTGTGCCCCACAGCAGAGTGAAACTGAGGCAACACAGGTTATAACAAGGAACCAATCTGAAGTGGAGTGGATAGTGCCATTGTGTTGCTGTCTTATGCACACTGACAGCGACAGGGGTCACCAGACCAAACAGAGATGTCTAGCACCCCTTCAGTCACAATGTTGTGGACAATTGTGTGTTTATGGAAACTCATGCAGACTCAGGGAGCAGACGAAGTGCAGAGGTGAAAGTGGAACCCAAAGGAGCTGCTTCAGTTCTTGGGATTTGGTAGTGGAGAAGGTAGCAGGACCTGGAGCAGGGGTCTCAAACTCAAATCACCACGAGCGCCACATGAGGACTAGTACATTAGCCCAAGGGCTACACCACTGAAAACTTTTCATACAACAATATTGCAAATATCAGTAACGACAGTGTCATTGCGGGTCACAGGAAATAGTTTTAGGGACTGCATGTGGCCCGTGGGCTGTCTGTTTGAGACCCCTGACCTGGAGGGACTTGGACAGGCTCAGCAGCAGACAGGATCTTCTAGGACCCTTATCTGGAATACTGTGTCAAGTTTTGGGCTCCCCACTACAAAAAGGACATGGACAAATTAGAGAGAGTCCAGAGGAGGGCAACCAAAATGATCAAAGGGCTGGAGCACAAGCCCTATGAAGAGAGACTGAAGGAACTAGGCTTATTTAGCCTGCAGAAGAGAAGACCGAGGGGGGATTTGATAGCAACCTTTAACTACTTGAAGGGTTGCTCCAAGGAGGAGGGAGCTCGACTGTTCTTGGTAGTAACAGAGGGCAGAACGAGAAGCAATGGCTTCAAGTTACAGCTGGGGCGGTCCAGGCTGGATATTAGGCAAAACTTCCTTACTAGGCGAGTGGTGAAGCATTGGAATAAGTTGCCTAGGGAGGTGGTGGAATCTCCATCTCTGGAGGTGTTCAAGTCCCAGCTGGACAAAACACTGACTGGGATGATCTAATGGGAGTGGTCCTGCTTTTTTTGGCAGGGGGTTGGACTAGATGACCTCGTGGGGTCCCTTCCAACCCTATGATTCTATGACCTTTCTTTCCAGCCTGTCATTGGCTCTCTTCTCCTTCCCCTGTCTCAGCACTTCTATCTCATTTCTCCACCCAGTTACCCCCCCATTTGCAGGAGCTCCCACACACACACTCCAAGCTACTACATGCAATTTTAGCGACTTGACATATTTTCTGATTTGAGACAGGAATATGATACGTGGGATCACCCACTGCATGCTCTATGTAGGTGATCTCAAAATAGATGTGCAGATTTTGGAGATGCACTAGAAGCCTCAAGAGAAAGGATGAAACCCATGAGGGATTCCCACCCCATTCCACCCCCCACAGCCATGGTCACTGTTCAATTTTCTGGCAGCGGCTGCTTTTTTTTTCAGTGGAGGGTCGCCGCATGGCAGAGGGGTCTGGTGCTGGGTCCCAAGGAAAAAACTTTGACAACCACTGAGCTAGGGAATCAAGATATCCAGGGACCGCCCGTCGGCTCCGCCCCAGAGGAAGGTGTGAGGGACAGGGAGGGCAGAGTCAGGACCTTGCAGCCAGACTCACTTGGTCCAATGGTCCAGAATGAGTTTGAGGCAGAATCAGGAAGAGAACCCAGGAGTCCTGGATATCAGCCGTCCCCGACTCTAACTGCTCTTCCTTTTGATGTCAAAGATCCTCCCCCACCCACCTCATGGCTTCAATCCCCTTGACCCCTGCCCCATGGCCATAGCTGCCTGTAAGCCACTGACTGATAGGAGACAAACCCTGGCAGATGTAGGGACAACCAAGCAACAGCTTGTCCCAGTTTTGTCAAGGCTCAAGCCCTCAGCAACTGAGAGCAGCAGCTGAGTCAGGTGCAGGGTTGCAAGGTGCTCTCCGTGGCCCTGCACCCAATAGGAGTGGGTCCCTAAACCCAGCTGACCCCCCCATTTCACTCTCCCCTCCGCCTACTCCAGAGACTCTGGGTGGCAGAACACAGCCTCTGCTAGTCCATTTTCTCTACCCACTCCTGGGGAGAGGGTACGGCAGCCTCCTGCCCACAAGGCACTGCTGTCCTTGGGTGGGGACTAGTGGAGCAACTGAACTAGACCTCGTGGGCCCTGCACCGCTGCCATCCCCCATTGCTGTGCTCCTCTCCCTCTCACCCAGCTGCTTTCAGCACCAAGCCTGCCCTGCACCCACAACACAGGGTGTCTGGGGACCCCCCACAGGCTGATTGGCCCCATGCCCTGGGGTCCCATCCCCCTGGGATGGCCCTAGGTGCCCTATCATGCCCCCCACCAACTCCCTGCCAGACAGGGAAAGTGTGAGGGGCACAGGGACTATCACCTGGGTGTGCTGGGATCTCCTATGTTCTGGAGACATCGCAACCAACACCCCTCTGACCCCCAAAAAGTAATCCCCTCAGTGGGACATTCTGGTCTATGAAGGCTCCAGCATGGCTCCCAGGCCCCACAGCTCTCTGGTGCTCTGGGAAGACCCCCAATGGGTTAACCCAAAGAACCCAGTTAAGTGGGACATCCCAAGGCCCAGCTGGATCCCGGCCACGCGGTCAGGTCTGGGGAACTCCCAAGTTCCTCATGCACCATCCTGGTTCCTCCTTCTGAAGAACAAGTGCCGACATGGTAATATTATCTCACCCATATCCTTCCTGCACCAGCTGGCATGTGGTCACGGGAGATTCCTACTAGCTGCTCCCTGCGAGGACGTAAGAAGCCCTGAGTTTCCCCTCAGAGCAGTGGGGAGGACATAGGACAAGTACGACCCCATCCCTGAGGGCAGTCGTTTTTCACCTTCTCAGAGCTACAAAAGCGGTCTGCCCCAGCACAGACAGGTTCCAGGCGTAGGACCCTCCTATGGGTCTACATCTGGGTTCCCACCAGGGTGGCCCCAGGAGGGTTGAGCTCACGCCCATCACTGGACCCTTTTAGTGTTCCTTACAGAAGTTACGTATGAGAGGCCCTCAACTCAGCATGTGCCCTAATGGCCGAGAACCAGGCCTACATATGTCTGTGAGTCTCATGCTCCCCATTCACGTGGGGCCAGGGGCAAGAGCTAGTTCGTGGGGGCGATCAGCTGCTGTCTGGCAAGGGTCTGTGCAGACTCCCATGGATACAGCAATCCCTGGTAATTGTTCTAGGTGCAGCAAGCGACTCAGGGCTTTTGCCTGACCCCTGGACACTAGAAAACACAGCCACTATCATCCTAGCCAAAGGCTTCAGCACCAGATCAGCCCTCAACACCCCGGACTGTGTAACCAGAGGCCTGTTAAAAACAGAATCCTCTCTGAAGCTGTAGACGCTGGGCAGGGAGCAGCGCCTAGTGCAATGCAGCTCTGACACCCGCCTATAGGCACTTCCATGGCACAGAGAACAACTACAGAATCAGTCACTCAAATAAAAGGCCTAATTCTCTGCCGCCAGCCTTGTATCTCCTTTGTACTAGCACAGACTTGGTGCAAGACACCACATGACCAGCAGGCTGGCCTTCGCCACTGGGGTAAGCAATGCACACAGCTGTGGGTGGCAGCAGAGAACTGGGATTTTTACGTTAATGATTCATTTTTCCTCGGGGGTGGGAACCAAGAGGGCTGCCCTCCCTGTCTCTAGTGCTGGAATGGGGTAGCTGGGAGGCAATCAGTGTGCACAGGGTGGCCCTGGATTCTCCCCAAGTGGCACGGTCCCCTAGTACCTTTAAGCACCACCTTGTTGCTGTAGTTGCCATGATACTTGGAGTCGGTGGTGGGCGTGTAGCACTCGTAGATGCCGGCATCCTCAGCCCGCAGTCGGGTGATGCGCAGCTCAACGGCATCGCCACGCAGCCGCTGCACCAAGATCTCCCCGCTCTGCACACGAGGACTGAAGACAGCGTAGGAGAAGGCTGGGTCTCGAGTACTGACCACACCGATGGAGATCTCGGGTGCCGCTGGGCGGTAGGCAAACCACTCGAAGTGCTGCAGCGTGGGGCCTTCATACTCTGAGACGCTGCAGGGAATGGAGACGGCCGTGCCCTCCACACGGAACAGGGGCCCTGGGGGCAGGTGCACCTCCCGTGCGCCACACAACCCTGCAGAGAACGGGGCACAGGTTAGTGACCAAGGGAATTACAGGGAACAGTCTTTTCCAGCCCCCTTTTACTCCTCGGCTCTCACTCCTGTGCTCCTCCTCCAACAGAGACCCCCAATATGCACCCTCAATACACATGCTGGAGCTCCCTCTAGGGGCTCCATCCCTTGTCATGCAGACCAGCAGAGCCCCACCCTCATCCCTCCACCCCCCTAGGGCTCCTTCACCCTTGTCCCCACACAGTCCACCTCCCTTCTCAGGCCCCATATGTATCTCCTGGGGATCCCACACCGAGATCCCATCCTCGATGAAAATCTCTGGGGCCCATGCAAGCCCACAGCACCCATCACTCAGCTGTTCTCCGCCCCCTGCTGCCCTTTGGTCCCTGAGCTCTGTGTTGTCCTGCCCAGGGGCACATTGCTGAGGCTGGGCTTCACTCTTGTGCGTCTCTCCTGGGCCAGCTGCTCTGCCCTGGGGTCAGCGAGGGATGGCCCAGAGGTGGGGCAGGAGAGAAGAGCCCTCCCCCCCTCTCCCCCAACTGGCCTGCTCTGCCCCCAGCTCAGGGGAGGAGTGAGAGTGTGGGGCTGGCCTACAACCCCCAGGGTGAGAGTGGGTGCAGGGCACCACACCGCATTAAGGATGGCTCTGCCCCCTAGGGCAGTGGTTTTCAAACTCTTTTTCTTGGGACCCAGTTGAAAAAAAATCATTAATGCCCATGACCCATCAATTACATCTTTGAGAAGTGCATTCCAGTCTTTTGCAAGCAGCAGCAGAGGGTGCCACAACCCAGTGCCCGAGGGTCTGTGATGACCTAGTACTGGGTCCCAACCCTAAGTTTGAAAACCACTGCTCTGGAGACTGTTCTGCAACAGGACAACAGCCGACTGGTGCCCGCAACAGAGGTCAGGGCCACGGTGCAGGAAGCCCTGGGTTCTAATCCTGGTGCAGACACAGACTGGCAAGAGGGGCGGATATATGAACTCCTGCTAAGAACTGCCACCTGGCCCTGGGTGCCTTGGCTGCTGGCACAGAGACCAGGCCAGCTGAGGGGGTGGGAAGGGAAGTGGACTGGTTTAAGAGGGGGCGGTGGTGGCAACAGACACCATCCATCAAATCCCTTGATCTTTCCAGCCTTAGCTCTCAGACCTCTTCACAGCCCTGCCTCCATGGAGCTAAGCCTCCCAGCCCCCACAGCTGCTGTCCTGGGGAGGGAAAAGACTGGCCCCAAGTCACACAGAGAGCTGCTAGGAAAGAAACTCAGGAGTCCAGCTCCCAGACCTGTGCTTTCACCATTGGAAGTAGCTGAGGGGCATGTGATGGTTTACACCCCACCCCTATCCTTTAGCCTCGCAGCCGTGAAATCCTTGGCACAACCCTGATCCTGAACCCATAGGACTCCACGATTTGCCTCCTGGCATCTCCAGCACGACCGCATCTCCCACATCCTCTCTCACCCATACAGCTCCCAGAATGTCTCAGGACCCAACAACTTCCCCAAGCCAGCCACAGAACTTCTCCTCCTTCTCCCCCAGCATCCGCCAACTGGTGCGAGAGTCTTCTCCCCTAAAGCCACCTCAGCACAGCCTGTCTCCATCACCTTCCTCTTCTTTGGTCAGCCCTGCAGATGCAGGTTGCTGAGACCTCTCTCCACCAGTCATTGCACAAGTGACACTTTCACTGTGTAGCTGTCATCTGTGAAGTGTTTTCAGAGGGGGCCAGGTACTAGGCTGCACCCTCATGTCCTATGGCACATGGCGGGGGCAGTGGGTTGCACTACTCCCACAGGAGCTAAAGCAGTGCCAAATGTAAGCCAGAGCAGCCCCAAGGCAGCTCTGACGTACAGCAGCTTTTGCAGAAAGCTTGTATGGATACATAACTCCTATGGCTGTGCAGGCCACAGAGGTGCTCCAGCACCTAGGAGCTCTCCCATGGGATCTCATGGCTGCTGGGACTCCCTAGAGATGCAGGGGTTGTCTAGGAGCTTGACACAGAGCCAGGGTTTCAGGTCAGAGTCAGATTTAACTGCACCTGCCCTCCCAGCTCCAGGGCTCTCACACTCACCAGCCCATTTCTCCCCAGCCTAGCTCTCTACCTGAAACCCCCCTCGTCTGCAGCTGCAATGGACCAGGAGCACAAGCCGAGATGTATGGGATTCCAGACGCTGGGCCCAACCCCTCCCTGCTAAGGAACCAGGTCAAGGACCAGTCCTTGCTTTGGATCACATGTGGCACGAGTGTGGGAGTCTCATAATGATTCCTCATTAAGGTAGCATTCACTCTGGGCTAGGAGAGCAAGGAGGTGGCGCCTGAAGGCCAGAATGGAGAGCAGGGAAGGAGGCGACATCCCGGGCTGGGTTAGAATCGAGGAGTGGGAAGGAACCCTGGGCTGGGACAACGCGGGGGAGAGGCCTGTGAGCTGGCAGAGAGGGGGAGCTGAAATGGCAGGGGGCTATGAACTGGGACTGATGGTCACTGGTGGAGCTGGAGGGGAGAGGGTGGGAAGCTGTGCCCATCTCAGCCATTTTGTAGGCAGCAAATTTGATTCCAAGCCAGAAGCCAGAATGACTAGCTACATATTTGCTTCCTGCCC
Organism: Podocnemis expansa; assembly: GCA_007922195.1. Taxonomy (NCBI): domain Eukaryota; kingdom Metazoa; phylum Chordata; order Testudines; family Podocnemididae; genus Podocnemis; species Podocnemis expansa. Next base: position 3,919,305 of record ML682099.1, read on the forward strand.
CACCACCAGCCCCGAAGGCTGAAAACCACGTGGTCCAGGAAGAGACTCTCAGTTCTCTGAAAATCACATTGGCATCATCTGACTTCCACAGCAGATGGGAGCTGCCAGGATTTTGAACCCTGGAGGAGTCCCAGGACAAGTGCTTCCCTCCACCATCCGGCAAACAGATAGCTCTTTGCCTGCGCCACCCCACAGGCCATGGTTGGGGTGTAGCGCAGGGAGCCAGGTTACTGCTGAGACACGGGAGCCACGCCAGGGTTTTGAGCACTTCAGCTGCTGGCCCGGATCCTGCCACTTGCTCTCAGCTGGGCAGCACAGCATCAGCACCACACTGGGTTTGAAGTCTGAGCAGGACTGGACCCCTCCCAGCCATGTCAATTCTTGATCTGCACAGTACATGCGTCTCCCTTTCTCTGTGCACCAGGTGCAGCGGCGTGGCCTGCTTAATTATCACAGTTCAGGTGGGGCATAGGCTGGAAGGGCTACTCTAATCAAAAACAACAAGGAGTTGTGTGGCACTTGAAGACTGACAGATTTATTTTTTGCATGAGCTTTCGTGGGAGAAGATCCCACTTCCTCAGATGCTTCGAAGATGGGTGAACTTACAGAAAGGAATGAAACTAAATGCAAGGGGGTGTAAAACATAGGATCAGGTCCCTTGCATTTAGTTTCATTCCTTTCTGTAAGTTCACCCATCTTCGAAGCATCTGAGGAAGTGGGATCTTCTCCCACGAAAGCTCATGCAAAAAATAAATCTGTCAGTCTTCAAGTGCCACACAACTCCTTGTTGTTTTTTCACTGGACTAGACTAACACGGCTATCCATTTTAAAATTGACTACTCTAATCAGTCACACAGCACAACACAGTGCCTGGCCCTCAGGGATCCTTGCATCTTGCTGAGATCTAGCATTATCAGTGTGGTGAATGGTTAATGGGAGGTCTGCACTGGGTGCAGTGCCAGCTGTCTCCATTCATGATCCAGGGCAGGGGGTGAACAGGGAGCTGGTGATTTTTGCAGATGATGCTGAATTATTTCAGATGGGGGAGACCACAAGGAGCTTTGGGGGGGCCAGAGGGGAAGAGGACTGCAAACACACGTGGCAGGGCCAGCCCAGAGAGAAGCTGCTCAAAGAGATAAGGCACTCACTGAAAACAGCAGCCTGAGTGAGCACACTAACATGATAGTGCCTAAAGATTGGAGGCTCCCCAGGCACTGCACAGACACACAAGGAAAGGGAGGGAGAGACAGTCCCTGACCTAGATAGGACATAGGAGGGGAAACCAAGGCACCAATAGGGGATGTGACTTGCCTACGGCTGGGGTGGAGCTAGAAACAGACCCCAAGTCTCCGAGTGCCAATCTGGCATGCCGGCCACCAGCTGCACTGCGACAGCCTCAGCTATTTAGTTACTAGGCAGAGCTAAGAAAGGTCATTTTGGCACAAAACAAATCACCCGCCAAAAAAGGGGCCTAACCCCCAGCAGATTCCCTGATCAAACAGGAAGGGGACCGACGCAAACCAGTTCCCACCGGCTCTGATCTCTAGCTGATGCCCAGCTCAAGGACCTTTGCTCTCATCTTACAGTGTTTCCACCCATGTTCATCCCTGCCCAGGGCAGGACAAATAGCATCAACCTGATGTGCAACCCTTCTTCACAGTGCAGAACCAGGACTGTTGCCTCATCCTCCAGCCGTGCCTGACACCCACCATCTGCGCCTCTGCAGGGACAATAAAATTCTATGTGTGACGGCTCTAGGATGCTGAGGGACAAGGGAGAGGGGAGAAGAGACAGTGACTGCAACATGCAGGACACACAAAAGACTCCTTCTCCCCCATCTCTACTGTGCAAGGCAAGCAAGCCAGACGCACACTGCACATCTTGGCCACGCATGCTAATAAGATCATATCTGGGTCACACCACCCAGCTGAGACCCATGCCACCCAGGCAAAACACACCAGGGACTGGGTCTCAAACAGTTCACAGTTCTCACTGTACCTGAATTGGCAGATTTCTCAGAGCATTCAGCACCGATTTCATTAACTCCCGTGGAGACGTTTGTAATTTCATTTCAGCCTGGCTTCTAGCAGTTTCGTTTGCGTCGGTGTATTGACTGGTGCCAGCTAAACAGAGCTAGCCATTTAACGGATGTGAATTAGTTAAACCAAAGCTATTTCTTTGCATTGATAAGGTGCCCGAATGGGTGCTCTCTTGTAAACCTGGCCCACGGATGTCAAGGGACCACTGCAATCCTCTAGTCTGAGCTGCTGCGTGATCCAGGCCAGAGATTATTGGCCAGACTCCTGCATTCAAGCCAGCCCCATAAGGACAGCATGACCTATAGCAGGTCTTACAGAAAGACACCCTGTCCTGATTTAAAGGGAATTCACCACACCAGTAGGGTAGCTGTTATAGTAGATGCTTCTCCCTGTTAAAGACGAGCGCCTCATTTCAAGCCTACATTTGCCCAGCTGCCTGATCTCACTCTGCCTTTGCCAGCTCTATCCAAAGCCAACTGACTATCAGAGACAGATGGACTCCTGTTTGTTTACCAACAACAGCAGGGCCTCGATTCACATGCGCACTACAGCCCGTTTACGCAGACCACCAGTGCTGAGTGAGAGGCCTTATAGCAGGTGCAACTCACAAGCTAAAATAAATTAAACAGGGCCCTGCCCTGAAAAACTGATAGAGAAGGCAGAGTCAGGGTGGGTAGATAAATGTGGACTGTTCGATGTTGGGCGACACAGGAGCACCATGGGAGAAGCCCTGTGCAGAGGTTGGTGGCTCAGTGAGCCATGAGGGCTCCATGTACAGGGACTGACAAGAGGGGAAGGTGCGCTGACAGCTGCTCTGACAAAGGCCATGGCCTGTGGTTCCCATTGGCACCAGAGTGGTGAACACACCTTAGTGGAATCACTAGTTTGTAACCAGCACCCATGCACAGGTTTACCCGTGGGATCGCTGAAACATCACGTCTTCCTAGGTGCCTGTGGTGGTGCTGGTGCAGCAGAGGAGATGCACATAGGCCAGAAGTGTGCTGGCCAGCCCACACAATCGTGCCAGCCCCTAGCTCCTATGTGGCACAGCCACCACTGCCACTTTCAGCCCTACTCTCCAAGTACGAAGGGGAAACAGAGGCACAAGCAGGCAAAGTGACCCGCCCATGGCCACACACCCTGCCAGTGGCAGAGATGGGGATAGAACCCAGGAATCCTGATTCTCAAACTCCCGCTCTAACTACTAGACACCGCACCTCCTGGCAACTCCCAGGCAGAACAATGCTCAGCATGAAAATCCACAACCAAACACACCTGCCCAGTCCCACCTGTGCCACGTCAAGAGACAAAAGAGCACCTGCTGAGGCCAGGTGCTTACTGCCACATCCTGTTTGTGCTTTAAGGGGCTCCAGGGCTCCCGATGGACCACGGGCGACAAGGAGCAGCCACAATGTGCTCTGCCTATGTGCCCAAAACAGCTGGGAGGAGGGAGGATCCAAAGCACTTATGCCAACTCCATGCCAGCTGGGGAGATGCCTGCACAGGGTGGGATTCTCAAGAACCCCTTTACACTGCTTGAATAACCCAGAGAAGCTGGAGGCACGACTGAGAACCAGCCCCAGGACTGGATTTTTGCAGCCACTTGAGCCCTGGGTGCTGTATCATGGCAACGTGCTGCTGCTTCTCTAGCCATACTACCAACGTGTGCCCAAAACTAACTCTGCCCAGGGCTCTGCATGACGGCTAGGCAGTGGATCGGCACAAAAGATGCCATGACTGGAGACAGCTGCAGTAGCACCTGGGTCAATAAGTCACCCCCCCACACACACTAACCTTAAACCCTGTCTAGGGACAGATTTGACGCCCTTCCTTAGAACCACTTTTCTGACTCTCCCCCACTGCTCCCTCACTCTGAGCCTGACTCCAAGACCCACTTTTTCCTGCCACAGCCTCCCACCCAGCAGCCTGGCGCTGCAGTGGAAAAGATGTGAAGGCTGCAGTTTGACACATTCAAGGTTTTTTGGCTCAGGGAATGAATATTTTGAGGTGAGGAAAGTGACTCACCCTGGCTTTGGTTTCTAAGTAGCGTTTTCTGGTTGGGAGGATTTAAATTCAGTATGGAAAAAAGATCAGGAGCAGACTCCTGCCCTTCTGGAAACTCAGACTGGAAGGTCTGAAAAGCTTCAACCTTCCTGAGCTGCCCTGGAATTTCAGGCTCTGATCTCCCCTACCCCACCACAAAACTGACCTGGTGTGTTGTGAAACAGACAGCTGGGAGCACAAGGAGATGAGAGCTGAGATTGGGGACGCCTGCATCAAGTGAGGACAGGGGCCAAGACACATGGGGAGCATGACAGTCCAGGGGTTGCCTCTCACTCTAATATTCATCAGTGCATTTGCTATTCTAGTACTTGGCAAGTGCTAGGCTTTCAAAAAGAAAACTGTGGTTTATAAGCAGCAGTCAGTTCGTGTGCGGGTTTTTTTTGGGAGTGAGGCTGTTTGACATCACTAGAATTGGGTTTGTCATTATTTATTTGCATTACAGAAGTGCCTAGAATGCTTTGTTGAGAACAGGACCTTGTGATGCCAGGCACTGCACAGACATAGAGAAGAGTCCCTGACTCAGCTGACACACCGTGCAAGGCGCTGCACAGACAGAGCAAGAGACAGTCAGTCCGTGCCCAGATGCACTCCTAGTCTAAAGGGTGTGTGGAAAGGCAGGTTTAAATCTTGCTTTAAAAAAACTGCCAGCGACTGAGAATCCAACCCAGCTCTGGCTAAACTGTTCCCCTCACCATTGAAAAAAACGTCAAACAACCAACCCCCCTAAAAAATCAAGCCTCAATGTGTTTAGCTTCAACCTGCAGCCACTGGCTTGAATCCGAATTTATTTTTTGCATGAGCTTTCGTGGAAGAAAATCCCACTTTGGGATTTTCTCCCACAAAAGCTCATGCAAAAAATAAATCTGTTAGCCTTAAAGTGCCACACGACTCCTTGTTTTTTTTGCTGGACTAGACTAACACGGCTATCCCTTTGGAAATTGAATCCAGATGCCCTGGATCCCAACCCCATACCATGGCCATGCAGCCTGTCTTTCTCTTTAAGATCCAGGACTGAAATGCAGCTGTGCAAGGTGGAGGAGAGGGCTCCTTCATGAGACCTAGCATAACTCCTCTGTCATCAACAAGGTACAAACTGAGAACTTCTGCACCGCCAAGCCCCGTCTCTGGCGTTAAAGGGATCTGGGGGTAGCAGTACCAAGCTGTTATTTTCTAGCAGCCTGAAAAAGAAAATGACTCACGCAGTGCTAGCAAGCTGTGTTAATTCCTTGGGGTGGTTCAGGAGAAAAACAGGGTGCTCCACTCTCCCCAAAGCTTCCTTCCCACAAGGCTCAGTTCACCAGAGCTGAGGGTGGGTGGGTGCTGCAGGGCACAGACGGGTCTGGGAGCTCCAGTTATTTTCCATTCCCCCCAGGCAAGGAGGGTGTGAAGTACAGCAACCCTGAGGCTGTTCTAATTTGCACTGAGGAGGGCCAGGGCCTGAAATGCAAGACAGGCCACTTGATTTCAAGTGCCTCCCCCAGAGTGCAGAAAGCTAACAACAACAACAAAAATTAGACCCACGACTTATAGCGGCTTGCTAAAACCTAATGCTGGACCAGCAGAGTGACGCAGTCTTCCACCGGGGACCCCACCAATGCACCTCTCAGAGAGGGTGAGCTGATGTCAGGAAGCTGGGCAGCATCCAATTGCAGGAAATTTGCACTGTGTTGCCAGTGAAATTCCTTTGGGGATGGGTGAAGCCTGGCACATGGAGCAAAGGCTAGGGCCTGGTGCAGGGAGAGGGAGCACAACATCCTGGCTGGGGAGCCACAGGGTAGATAGCAAGCACTAGGGCAGAGAATTTTCTTGCTCCCCACACCCGTAGATCTGGCTGCATAACCAACTTGGGGCCTGGCCAGACAGCCCCATGGGCAGGACAGATGGAGTCACCACCCTTGGAAACTCTCCGAGGCCTGACCTGATTTTGCCAGGCCTCTGTTAGTAGCCTGTGGCACAGCTGCACGCCTCATTCCCAAACCCAAAAGACAGTGAAAGCTCAAAGCCAAGTGGATCAGAGCGAAGCAATAAAAACATGAGCAGGCTAAATAAATGGAGAAAAATGGAATCCTCCCCACCGCCATCCCTGCTACTCTCCAAGGGCTGGCACTACTACCCAGCTGCTGCTATAAGTAAGGGGCAGGCCCCATTGCCTTGGCTTGCCCGTGCTAAAAGAGAGCAGAATGGGGCAGCTCTGGCTGCCAAAGAAACCCGGGGAGATGGGCAGCAGGGGTAAGCCCCAAGCAGATGCACCATGCGGGTGTTTGTAGGGGAGCCACGGAGCAGGGGAAAGACAGGAGAGGCCCCTGCTCTAGTCTCAAGGCAGAATGTTGTGGGGAGACTGGGAAAGGGGGCGAGGGATCAGAGGGATCCCCTGGCTGGGCAGGGAAATCAAGGGCTTGAATCTTCATCCCCTAGTGCCTGGCATCCTGCTACCACAGAGGCAGGGCTCCCCCCTGGGCTCCACCCTCCCCTCCCCAGCTGCCAAGAAGGCAGGGCTCGCCCCAAGTTCCCTCTCCCCCCTTCCAAGCCGCCAAGGGGGCACGGTTCCCCCCAGGCCACATGCACCCCCCTTCCCTAGCTGCCAAACTACACACTCCACCCTTCACCAGCCGCCAAGGGGGCAGGGCTTGCCCCCAGGCTAAATACACTCCCCTTTCCAAGCCGCCGTAGGGGCAGGGCTCCCTGCAGGCCACATGCACCCCCTTTCCCCACCTGCTATGGGGGCAGGGCTCACCCCAAACCATAAACACCCCTCTTCCCCAGCTCCCAAGGGGGCAGGGCTCCCCCCAGACTACACACTCCCCCTTCCTCAGCCACCAAGAGAGGAGGGCTCCCCCCAGCCACAAGCACCCCCCTTCCCCAGCCACCACAGGGGCAGGGCTCCCTGCAGGCCACATGCACCCCCTTTCCCCACCTGCCAAGGGGGCAGGGCTCCCCCCAAGCCACAAGCACCCCCCTTCCCCAGCCACCAAGGGGGCAGGGCTCCCCCAAGATAACACACTTCCCCCTTCCCCAGCTGCAAAGGGGGCAAGGCTCCCCCCAAGCCACATGCACCCTGTTCCCCAGCCGCCCAGGGCCGGGCTGCCCGATCTCCCCCGCTCACCCAGCAGCAGCAGCAGCAGCAGCAGCCGCCAGGCGCCCAGCAGCGCGGGCCCCATGGTGCCGGTGCGGGCCCCGGCGGGGGATGCCGGAGCCGCCGCCCCAGGCAGGGAGGCAGCAGCAGCCGCAGCCCGGTGCGCGCTCGGCCGGCGGCGGGGCGGGGCCAGACGCCGCTTGGCTCCCTTCGGCCGCGCCCGGCTCGGCTCGATCCCCCTCCCCAAGCCCCTCTTGATTTCCCGCCTGCCCGCGCCGCCACGTGGGGCCGGGCCGTGCGGTGTCTGCAGCTGTTGTGCGCCGCCCACTCCCACCCCAGAGCTGGCTGCATTTCAGTGCTGGGCCGGGGTTTCCCCAGTGCCCCCCCCAGCTGGCAGCCAGGAACAGTGTTGGACCAATTTAGTGAGTTTCCAAAGGGATAGCCGTGTTAGTCTAGTCCAGTAAAAAAACAACAAGCAGTTGTGTGGCACTCCACCCACACCCCCCTCATTTCAAGTCCTGGGGGAAAACAGACGCTGGGGGATCCCCTGGTGGCATTGCCGCTGCCCAGCTGTTAAACAGCTGCCTTGTTCCACCCCAGAGGTGACTGCCTCGGAGCAATCTCCGGCCTTTTCGCTGCTGCGGCCAGAGGGGTGGAGGGACCATGAGAGGAAATCTGGAAGCTTCCCCATAAGCAGAGCCGGATCCTATGTTTTACGCCCCCTTGCATTTATTTTCATTCCATTCAGTAAGGTCATTCATCTTCAAAGCATTTGACAAAGTGGGATTTTCTCCCACAAAAACTCATGCGAAAACTAAATCTGTTAGTCTTAAAGTGCCACACGACTCCTTGGTTCTTTTGCTGGACTAGACTAACACGGCTATCCCTTTGGAAATTGTTAAGGGGTTGCGGCACCCCAAGCCAAATTTTGATTTGGCACCCCCCCCATCTCATTCACAGAGGTTGAAAACAGTTTTCCAAAGCGCATAAGTCTCCAGCATTTGCCTGCATAGGGCCTACTTGACTTAAGCTGCTGGTTGACTAACAGGGCCTGAGCTGCTAGGAAAGAGTTGAAGAGGTGGGAGCCAGCCTGATGTTCAGGGGGGCTAAGTGCCCCTAAGAACTGTCACCTGAAGCCTCATCTGTCTCTTGCCCCACAGTAGAGCAGGCCCTGCCCACAGGCTCATGACATAAGATGCCTTAAATGCTGAGAGGGTGGGGGATAGGGAAACAGGACTCCTGGGATCTATTCCTAGTTTTTGGAGGCATCCCTTCTAGAGCTTGGTTCAAAATTATGAGGATCAGAGCTACTGGGGTCTGACTTACTGTGCGACCTTGTGTGACTCCTGTCCCTTCTCTGTGCCTCCTGTCGCCCAGATGTAGAAGGCAGATGACCCTGACCTACTTTACAGGACTGGAGGGACCTAGGTCGTGGGGAAATTACTGGGAGGGTTACATCATTAACATCCCTGCTGTGGAGTGAGACTTGCCCACCGCAGTTCAGGAGGAGAAATGCCATTAGTCTTAGGACAGGAGGCCCCAGGTAAAAACAATGAGAGTCCTGGGGCACCTTAAAAGCTAACAAATTTCTTCAGGCATAAGCTTTCATGGGCTCCAACCCACTGGAGCCCATAAAGCTTATGCCTGAAGAAATTTGTTAGTTTTTAAGGCAGGGGCGTCGCTGGCACCAGGCTTACAGGGCTGGAGTCCCAAGTCTGCCATGGCAGTGCACTTAAAGCACACAAGTCCCAAATCCCAGCACCTGAACTCCAGGTCTTTTTCTGGGCCAGGGGTGCCATAGGATTCTCATTGTTTTTAGCTGTACACCAAGGGTCTCAAACTCAAATCACCACAAGGGCCACATAAGGACCAGTAGAGGGCCGCATGAGGATTAGTACATTAGCCCAAGGGCCGCACCACTGAAACCTTCCCACACAACGATATTGCAAATATTGGTAACGATCGTGTCATTGTGGGCTGCAGGAAATAGCTTTAGGGGCTGCATGTGGCCCACAGGCCACGTGTTTGAGACCCCTGCTCTATGCAGACTGACATGGCTGCCTCTGGAATGAGTCCCCAGGTGTCACTGTTGCACCCAGTGCTGCGAAGTCTGTTTCTTCTGATGGGAGTGGTGTCAGTCTTTGCTGAAGTACAGGATTGCTGTCACTTGTGAGTGGTAGTGGTGTTGGGTTTGGGGAGCTGTTGCAAGCAGCAAGGCAGTTTGCTCCCTGCTGGAGCTCTCAGAGGGTCAGGTTTTGGGACAGAGCTGTCCCCTGGGGACTGGGTGTGGGTTGAGACGCCTAAGAGGGGGGTGCCTATGTGCTGTCTGAAAAACCCCCATTCTAGGACTGGTGTAAATAAACAAGTGATGCTAAGAATACACATGGGCTCCAGCAAGTCACAGGTTTCTCTGCCAGCAGGAAATGGGCCTGCAAGGCCCCAAAATCTGCTAGCATTTGGCAGAGGGATGACGACATTAACCGCACTGCCCCTCGTATCATGCAATGATCTTCTGACTGCAAGACCCACCTAGCTGCCTTTCAAATGCAGCTCAAGTAGTATATTGTTGGGAAGCTCCTCCAGAAGCCAAGAATGTCCCTTTCCCCCAATACACGCACACACTCACCCTTGTGGGTGAACTAAGCCCTGGATCTGTAGCTCAGGACAAAGACATTGAGGACTAATTTGAGGCTTGGTAGGTTGAGCCCAGGCCCTTCTCTGAAGGGGTTTGATGCTAGTTCTTTGTCATCTTCTTTTGCGTCATCTGGGACCTTAGGTTCTGAGAGATCCTGCCTGCCTGAATCTCTTCCCCCAAACTTTGTGCCCAACTCTGGGGAGTTTCCAGAGTCCATGATAGTGACTATTCCTTTTCACCCTGCTTCTGGAAGGAGCTGATGTGATGGCAGAGAAGACCCAGAATTGAACCAGAGATCTGCACTAGGCCCTTCGGTGACCAGTCCATAGCATCTGGGATGCTGCCCTGAAAGGGGCATTGAGGATTCCCACCTGGCCCGAACACAGCATAGCACAAAACTGGCTTTCCCCTGCCTGCCACTTCCACCCTGGCATTGGGGGCTTCACTGTTTGCCCTGTGTAGCCACCCTGTACTTTAGGGGCCTTTGAATTCAAGTAGGAGGTTAACATTTAAGCTGTTTCTATGTGCTGTAAGTTCTTCCACTGAGAGACTAAAACTCCCAAGATCCCTTGGGAAGGAGAGAGAGACCCTCCCAGCCCCTCCAGGAAGCACAGGGGGACTAAGGGGTCTCCATAGGAGGAGAGACATGGCTGAATCTGGAAGCTGCTGGCAGGGCTGGCTCTATGTGAGGCAAGAGACAAACATGGTTTCAGGTGACAGTTCTTAGGGGCGCTTAGCCCCCCTCAAGATCAGGCTGGCCCCTGCCTCTTCAACTCCTTCCCAGGAGCTCAGGCACTGTTAGTCAACCTGCAGCTTAAGTCACGTAAGCAGAGTGCACTTTAAATACCTCTGCAGGTAGACGCTGGAGGTTTATGCACTTTGGAAAACTGTTTTCAACCTCCCTGAATGAGATGGGGGGGCATCAAAATTTGGCTTGGGGCGCCACAACCCCTTGAGCCAGCCCTGGCTGCTGGTGACTGCTCCTGGGGTTCCTGAGACTGCTGGAGGCTTTCTCGAGCAGGAAGCTTCAGAGGTTGGTGGCTTACTCTCCCCAAAGCAGGGTCTGAGCCTAGAGCTGGCTGAGCTGGATCTGCAGTGAAGGTGTGAATGTCTGTCTCTCCTCCTTCAATTTGGAGCAGGGCTTGTAAAGAAAGAGAGTCTGCTGAGAGACTGACAGGGCCTGAGGGGAGGCAGTGCGTGACAGTCCCTTTGAACCAGGGCCAGGGGTACAGGCCATTGGTTGGCCTCACTTCAGATCTTCAGTGTGGTTCTGAGTGAATACACTGGATCAGCAGAGTGCTGCCTTGTTTCCTTCATTAGCCCTCCAAGCATGCCCGTGCAAGCAAGGGATTGGGGTTCTGGACTCTGGGGAAGTATGCATTCTGTAGCGGGGGTAAAGGAGCGTGTAAATGCCAGTGAGATAAGATTTCTTTAACTGTATTCTGTGTCTGTTCGCGGATTAATTTACATGCCCCTTTGTAGTTAAATTTGTAGTAATATTCAACCCCATCCTGTTAGGATAAGTTTCTTGGTTGGGTAAAGTTTTGTTACATGCAATTTAACACCTTGAATGTATTGTATATATAATTAGTAAATTTGGATCAGACCCAACCCACAGATCAATTTTAGCTGCATGGATTAGTCTTGGAGGCTCCCAAGGCACGCACTGAGCGTGTACAGGATTCAGCCAGGTGGAGGCACTGCCAAGTTTAATTTCTTGTAAAGCAAAGGGACTGCAGCAGAGGAGTGGATGGAGGATTCCCACAATCCCAACATCACCACTGGGAAACTCAGGATCTCCTTGTCATCAAACTTAGGTGCCTGTGCATACGTGAATGTTGCCTGCTCCCAAGTAACCCAGGGAGAAAAGGGAGAGGGTTATGCCTGAAAGATACCCAGTCGCAGCAGGCAGGCAGAGTAAGTTACACCAGACTTAACTCTGCTGTAAGTTACCCCAGAGCCAGTTCAGAGTCCGGGACCAAGGAGCAGAGAGCCACCATGCCCCTCCTAACCAGGTGCCTACATCCAGTCCACTTGGCTGTCCCTCGTGTATCATTCACATCAGTGCTGAGCATGTGTGAATTCCTCCTGGACATGTTGCATGACCCTTTTCACTTGTGTGTTACAAGCAGCAGGAGATCAAAACTGGCCCCCAGGGGGTCAAATAACAGGATAAATAACAGGTTCATGAACGTGAACTAAGAATCCAGCCCACTCCCTCCAGAGATATAGTTCCAGATCCACACACCCCTCCATGACCCCCCCATGCTGATCCCACCAGCTGCTGTGGTGCTGGGGGTTGCAGAAGCAATATTTTTGCCCAGCTCATTGGATGCTATCGATCCCGCTCCAGTCAATGTAGATTAATCTCTCCAGTGCCTCCTCAGAGGAAACTTCAGACAAGCTGTCAAAGCAGACATCTGTTAGTGGATTCTTCGAGTCCTTGAGCAACAGGTCTCAGCCTCAAACACTGCAGAGTTGGTCCGGCCAACGAGCAGAGAGGGAAGGAGACTGGACTGTGCTGAGATGAGGTTAGTAATGAATGGAGGCTGAGCCCTCCTCTGGCAGTTGGTACCCAAGGACCAGCCACAGAGGGGTCTGATGGGGCAGAGAGGTAGTATGAGTAGAGCCCTGCATGGATACAAATACGTGGATCCGTATTCGACCTGCATCTGCAAGAAACGGCCCGTGGATATCCATGTTGTATCCGCAGATGCAGATATAATGTGGATATCTGCAGATATCCACATATTTGCAGGGCTCTAGCTCTATGCAGATAAAAATATGTGGATCTATATCCGATCTGCATCCACAAGAAATGGTCCACGGATATCCGTGTTATATCCACAGATGCGGATATAATGCGGATATCTGTGGATATCCATGGATTTGAAGGGCTCTAAGTATGGGAAGTGGCACAGATGTACAACAAGGTTGAGAGAGAGCGAGAGAGGGCATCCACTGGCTGCAGAGGGATAGGGATGTATGGGGTGACATTCTGCATATGGAAGGACAGACTGATGAAGAGCTGTGCATGGTGGTACGTAGATGGAAAGATAAGCATGACACTGGATGGATGGATAGGTAGATAGATGAGTGTGCATGGGGATAGATGAGTGGACGGATAGATGGGTGTGGTTGTGAATGAAAGGGTGTGTATGTTGGCTTGAGTGGAAGGACCTAGTGTGTGGTGTTGAATGGAGGGGTGTGCATGGTGGATGGAGGAGTGTGAACGATGGATGGATGGCAGTGGCAAATAAAGGGGTGCGGACAGTGAATTGGATAGACATAGGTGGTGAGTCGGAGATGCTAAGGGATCATTTTAATAGAAATCACAACATTCTAAAACCAATGAGTCAGCATTTCAATCTTCCTGATAGCTCCATTGATGATTTACTAATTGCTGTGCACAGACACATGAATATCAGATCAAGGCTTCAAGGAGAAGCTGCTGAGATTGAATTTATTTGCAAATTTGACTTCATTGATTCAGGGCTTAATAGGGACTTTGGATTTTTTTTCTCATTACAGCAGGTGATTTGACCTCATCTTCCTCTAAATGCTGTTTCCCAGTGTTTGAATCTTAACAACTGCTTTGATTTGCTGTTACAATGTGACCTGATCCCATGACTTATACTTCTCTGCATTTGTTTTCCACCCATTCTGTAAGTTCCCCCATCTTCAAAGCGTCAGACGAAGTGGGATTTTCTCCCATGAATAGTCAAGCAAGAAATAAATGTGTTAGTCTTCTAAGTGCCACAGGACTCCTTGTTTGTTTTACTGAACTAGACTAAGATGGCTGCCCCTTTGGAATCTGAATAGAAGTGCTCTAAGGGACCAGATCCTGACTGAGCCTGTCTACTGCAGGGAACCTCCATCACCCCAGGGCAGCCAAATAAGAACCTACCATAGTTGCATAACACTCTCTGTGCGTGGGGGAGTGCCCTCCCTCCCTGGCCCCTGACACCCCCAGGGTACAAGACACCCCAGAGAGCTGTGGGAAGGGTGGCATAATCAATCTGTCAATTTTAAAAAGGATAACCATGTTAGTCTAGTCCAGTGAAAAAACAACAAGGAGTTGTGTGGCACTTTAAGACTAACAGATTTACAGCCTATTCTAAAAGATGATCCATCTCTCTCTCAAGCATTAGGAGACAGACCACTCCTTGCTTATAGGCAGCCCCCTAATCTTAAACAGATACTCACCAGCAACTACAGATCTAACAACAGGAACATTGAAGCAGGCACACACCCCTGCAAAAAACCACGCTGCCAAGTCTGCCCACATATCTACACAACAGACACCATCATAGGTCCTAATCAAGCCTGCTACTCCATCAAAGGCTCATTTACCTGCTCATCTACTAATGTGGTCTATGCCATCATGTGCAAGAAATGCCCCAACGCCTTATATATTGGACAAACAGGACAATCGCTCCGTAAGAGACTGAATGAGCACAGAGCTGATATCAGAAATCAAAGAACAAAGAAACCAGTTGCTGAGCACTTCCATCTTCCTAATCACTCGATGACAGATTTGTTAACGACTGTCGTTAGAGATGTACCTGGGACATCAAGACTTTAAAGAGAAACAGCTGAACTCGAATTAATATGCAAGCTAAATTCTGTGAAAGCAGGTCTCAGTTGAGACTATGGGTTCTTTTCCCATTACAAAGGGTAATTTGACTTCAGGCTTCCCATGGTTTGAGCCTGTAAACTGCTCTGATTTGCTGTTACTGTATGACCTGATTCTATGTTTTACACCGCCTTGCATTTAGTTTCCTTCCTTTCTGTAAGTTCACCCATAATCAATCTGCCCTCTCTCTGGCGGCTACTCCATGCTCCCACTCAGAACAATAAGTCTATTTAACTTACCCTGGAGGCAGAACTTCAGAACTGACCAGTACCAATACAAAGCCCAAAGAAAGCAATTCCTCTGGCCCAAGTGCTGCTTCACAGGGATCTTCGAAGCATCTGAGGAAGTGGGATCTTCTCCCACGAAAGCTCATGCAAAAAATAAATCTGTTAGTCTTAAAGTACCACACAACTGCTTGTTGTTTTTTTCACAGGGAGCCACAGCAACACTTCTCTTCACCCTCCCTAACTAAAACTGGGCCCTTCAGCTGGGACCAGAGACCTGCTAATAAGTGGCTCCAACCAGAGTGCTTGAAAAATCACAAATCAGGCCCCCAAAGTCACACAAGAAGCTTAGAACTCACAAGATTTAAAATGATCAATAAAGGCTGGGTTTTTCCTTTGCCTCTTAGGGTCATGTTTTGGGGCTTTTGTCCACGTCTGGTGGAGCTGGAAACAGCCTTTGTCTTTGAATTGGAAGCGGAATGTCATGTGTATTTCCAGGACTCCAGGAGCTGGGGATATAAGAAAACCAGCAACCACTGACAGACTTGCAATTCAGTGGCAGGAGTCAGCAAATCTCTGCATATGTCCCTTCTTTGCCTGTTTAAAGACAATGGGGGCGGGTTTCAAGAAAGACTCTATGAAGTAAATTCCAGCGCAAATAACCACAAGGGAGATCAGAAACTAGTCCTGACCTAACTGCAGTCAGTGGGCGACTTTGGATTTACCACAGGGGTACTGAGAACTGAATTCAGGCTTGGCCCCTGCTGCCAATAGGGATCTACCATGGGAGAATGGAGATCAGAATCTGGCCCTCAACCCATTGCAGTCAGTGGTTGATTTGTGATTTGTACTGCTCTCTGCTACCGAGATTGATGGACTCAGCAGTGATCCTGGTTTCATATCCAGCTTATTTATAAGCAATTTCTTCCAGATGGGAAGAATCCAGTTCCTTACAAACAGAAGATTCAATCTAGAGAACAGACTGGAGAGAGCATTGCAGGTGTTGCATGCTGCCATGCCTTCTGTGGCATAGACTGGAATGGAGATAGAGGGAGTGATTTTCTCCAGCCTAGCATTATGTGGGACATTCCTGAAATGCAGCCACCTCTGGGATAGGACACTACAGTTGTTTATTATCCATCCAGCAACACTGCACAGGGGCTGCTCACCCAGCTCTGAAATGCAGCCGCCTCTGAGATGGGGCATGGCAGCTGTATAACAGCTGCAAAGCCACACTGGACAGGCATCACTCAGCCAATGCAGAAATGCAGCCACCTCTGGGTAGTGACCCTGCAGCTGCACAGCAACATGCATGAAACTTCCGGGGTAAGTATAGGTAGTAGAAGCAAGCAGAATATTGCTGGGATGCAGCCAACACACCAGGGTTAACTCTCTCTTTGGAGAAATAATGCCATAGGACTTTTATAACAATCACAGTCTAGATTATACAGCTCACATGGACAGAATCAGCAGTACCTCTCCCCACTCCTATGGCCTCCAACATTAGGCTTTTCTGCCCAAAGTTAGGCCCAAATTTCAGAAGGATAGAGGCCCAGCAGCTCCTTCTGATCTTATAGCTTCCCAAGATCAGCTCTGTTTTGCTATGGCATGGTATCTCAGGAATCATCATGTGGAAGAAGCACCATCTAGTGGTTAAAGTAAATAACTGGGAGTGAGGACACATGGGTTCTATTCCAAATTCCACAACTGACTGCCTGCATGGCTGTGAGCAAGACACAGGTTGCACCTCACTTCCCCGGCTGAGGGCTGGCCTTACTGAGGCAGCTGCCTCAGGTGCAAGACTTGGGGTGTGTGGGGGCGCCACTAGGACCCAGCATGTAGAAAATTGTGTCTGCTGCGGGTGCATATGTATTCTGTCTGCTCAACATGCACAAAGGCGATGGAGTACTGTGCTGGAGGAAGGAGGGCACAAGAGACATAACAGGCAGGCAGGAGAGCAGGTGAGAGAGAATGACAGCAAGCAGCAGGAGCGGCAGAGAGAGAAGGACAGAGCCTCTTATGTCCCTCTCTAGCACCCCCAGCAGCTTCTTGTTTCCTGCTGCTTCTCTGAGGAGAACAGGCAGTCACCTGAAGTAGTAGGAGCCAGTTACACCCTTAAAATACAGATATCTTCTCTTCCCTCACTCAGGCCCTGCTACCAGCCTGCTTATTTGCCCTCTTCAACTGAGAAAAACAACAAGCAGTTGTGTGGCACTTTAAGACTAACAGATTTATTTTTTGCATGAGCTTTTGTGGGAGAAGATCCCACTTGCTCAGATGCTTTGAAGATGGGGGAACTTGTCTTCATGGTGGCTGGCACAGTACAGTTGTGAGTGAAAGAAGAAAACACCCCTGTGGGGCAGCATTCAGAAGAAGAAAGCAACCAAAGGAGGCTTTTCTATCTAAGCAAGAAGGAGCTCTTCTGAGATACACAGACACAAATCAAATAAGGATTCCTGTGGCACGTAAAGACAAAAAAATTATTTATCACATGAGCTTTCATGGGAGAAAATCCAATTTCATCAGATGCTTTAAAGATGGGGGAACTCGTCTTCATGGTGAGCCTTTTTGGTCCCAGTGAGGATTGTGAGGAGAGATGCCTCATCTTTCAGTTAGAATGCAGGTGACCTGGCAGCTACTGCAGCATCCATATCTCCATCTCAAATGGATATATCCATGCACACACGTGAAGAAAAGTGTAGATCAGAGAAGACTATGGTAGAGGTGCAAGAAACAGCTGCTGCTGAGTTTAGTTCCTTACGTCTAGATGATCCATGACTGTGGACCGACTTGAGCAGTAGCTTGAGGGACTTCCTTATACTGCACGAGCCTCAGCAAGTGAAAAACTTCATGTTCTCCAATGAAAATAGAAGTTTCCATCCCACACATTACTGGTGTGAAATCGCCAGTGGTGGCAGAGTGGAGATGCCATGGCTTATGTACTCAAAAACCCAGAATGCTGCATACTGTTTTTGTTGCAAACTCTTCCAGTGTAATGTTCCAGCCACATTGGGTTCTACAGGAACAAAGGATCGGAAGAGTCTGGATAGAAATCTGTCTTGCCACGAAAAGGCAGCAAATAACCAGAGAGCATTCTGTAGGTGGAAAGAACTTGAGATGAGACTAAGGTTAAAGGCCACCACAGATGGTCAGCATCAAGAGAAGATTGCATCAGAGTCTCTTGACCAGCAGAATGTTCTGAAAAGGCTCATTCCTCTTGTAAGAATGCTTGTTACCCAAAACCTAGCACTGCATGGCACTTCAGATCAGCTTTATGTGTCAAACACTGGAAACTTCCTTAAAATACTGGAGCTGCTGGCTGAGTTTGATGCTGTACTCCAGGAGCATTTTACCACCCAAGAAATCTACACACACCATTACCTTGAAAAACAATTCAACATGAGATCATACAGTGACTGGCAACAAAAGACAAACAAAAGATTGTGGCAGATCTGAAGTCTGCAAGTTATTACTCTTTTAATCTGGATGGCACAACTGACAATAGCTATACAGAAAAAATTTACTTTAATGGTGTGTTTTATAACAATACCAGATCCTAGTGAAAATGTCCCTGCAATAGTGACTGTCAGAGAACATTTTCTAGAATTTATTGACATTGATGATATTACAGGACCTGGTATAACAAATATGTTTCTTAAAAAGCTGGAAGATACAGGAATTGCAATAGCTGACATGAGAGGTCAGGGCTATGATAAGGGTGCCAACATGAGAGGAAAGAACAGAGAAGTGCAGGCACGAAGCCGAGAAGTAAACCCTTGACCTTTTTTTGTCCCATGCAGTTCACATTCATTGAACTTGGTGGTCGGTGATGCAGCATCAGCTTCTAGTTAGGCTGCTGAATTTTTTAATGTAATTCAAAGCATCTATGTTTTTTTCTCTGCATCAACTCATCAATGGCAAATTTTGAAGCAACATCTGGGAACATCCTCTCTGACACTGAAATCACTGAGTGCCACATGATGGGCAAGTTGAGTAGAGGTGATAAAGCCTATCAAACACCAAATTGGGAATATAGATGATGCCATATTTGCCATTATAGATGATAATGCTATGATAGTAACTGTTCATGGGAGAACAGTGGCAGAGAGAAATAGAATCACCAGAAACATACATAGCTTCAAATTTCTGTGTGGCATAGTGTTGTGGCATGACATACTGTTTGAAATAAATGTTGTAAGCAAGAGGCTCCGAAGTGTTGACCTTGATATATCTGGAGCAATGGAACAACTGGACAAAGCAAAGTCATACCTGCAGTCTTATCGGTCAGATGAGGGATTTCAAAACATTCTGAAGAGTGCATAGAAATTGGCAGTGGAACTTCACACTGAAGCTATTTTCCTATGCATTCAAGAATACAAGAGTCAACAGAGAAGACGACATTTTGATTACAAGGCATGGGATAATCCCATAAGAGACCCCAAACAACAATTCAAAGTTGAATTCTTTAACCATGTGCTAGATTGTGCAATATAATCAGTTGAAGAACGTGTCATGCAGCTCAAGGAACACAGCAGTATATTTGGGATGTTGTATGGTATTCTGAAACTCCTCACTATATCTGAAGAAGACCTACACCAGCAATGCAGGGGACTAGAGGCAGTGTTGACACATGGTGATATGTGCAATATTGATGCAAGTGATTTGGGTGATGAACTCAAAGTCCTTTCAAGATACATTTCAGCAGGATCAAGTCCAAAGGGCTGTTCTGGAATATATGTGCACAAATAAGATGACCACCCTCTTTTCAAATGCTTTTGTTGCTCTGTGCATATTTCTAGCACTTCCTGTAACAGTTGCCACTGGAGAACACAGCTTCTCCAAGCTGAAGTTAATAAAAGCACATCTATGTTCCACAATGACACAGGAGAGGCTGGTCCACCTTGCAACCATCCAGCAGAGCATGAGCTGGCTCAGACTGTGGACCTTCAGGGAGCAGCTCAAATCTTTGCAGCCAAGAAGGCACTGGAAAGCACCACTTTGATTATTCAAACAGATAAAAATGCCACTGTTTACTATGCAGACAAGAAAAGTTACATTTGCTGTTCTGGCATTTGAAAGTTACTTAACATTTTTGAACAAGCAATTTTAAGTTAGTTCTCCTTTATTGGGGTAGATAGCAGAGCAGTACTATGAGAGGAGTAGAACAGGAAGAAGGCAGAATTGAGAGCTTTCAAAGCTTTGGCCCAAGCGAGGGGGCGCGGGGGCGTCATTTGAGCTCCCTGCCTCTGGTGTCAAAATGTTGTGGGCTGGCCCTGCCCTGACTGCAGGGTACTTGGCTAGTGTTACCCACATCCTGGGAGGGAGGGATCTGTTCCCTAGAGTAGTTCATGAGCATCAAGAGCTTTATCTGTTTGCTACTGACTTCACCCTGCTCTAGAAGGTGGCCCACTAGTTCATGCAGCAGAAGCTCATGCTAGGGGGATTGCAGCATGGACATGGCTGGCCTGGATCAGCTGACTCAGGTTTGTGGGGTTTGGGCTATGGCCAGTGGGCCTAAAAATTGCAGTGCAGATACTTAGGCTCAGGCTGGATCCTGTGCTCTGAGAACCCCTGAGGGTTTAAAGAGCATGACTTGAAATCCTTTGACTTTACCATAGACAGTCACCAAGACTAGTGTGGAATGACTCTGGGCTATGTGTGATGCATACCTAACACCTCAGAGAAATGAAACAGCATGTTTTCAGCAGAGAATTCAAGGATGAGGGGAAAATGTTGAATGCTTTATAAGAGCTCTGGCGATAGTGCTGGTGATTTTGGGAATGTAAAACAGGAAAGTATCAGAGACCACCTGGTTATTGGATTAACAGATAAGAATCTTGCAGAGCAACTAGAGCTGAAGGCCTAGCCTGAGCCACAGCTATTCAAACAGCAAAGCAGTCTGAGTTGTTGTGATGGGAAAACCAAGAGCAATTTGCCAAACTTGAAAAACAAGAAACTCGCTTAGACCCTCTTAATAGATGCAGCATGAGTGTCAAAAGTCATTTCCATAAGACCCCTGCAGCAAGGAGACAGACGTCTCAGGCTAAAAGGGGCAAATTCCAGCCTACATGCACAAGGTAATGAAAAGGTCATGTCCTAAGAGATGATGCACATCCAGCTGGAGGTGTGTGGTGTAACAAATATATAAAATATGGACATTTTGTAGTTGTTTGCTACAGCAGCAGTCAGGGAATTGACTCTTATTACAGACCATCAAAAACCATTTTTTCTGGGATTTATCACTTGTAAAGATGCAGATTCTGCCTCTAGAGTGAAACTGAATATTCCTGGAAACACTATTGGCTTTAAAATTGAGTTTGCAGTGGGCATTAGTCATCTTGGAAGGAACTTACAAGCACCTTCAGCCCTTCCCAGATCTGAAGTCACCTGATGCACCTCTGACTGGCCCTGTAGGGATTCTGAATTGCAAGCGCCACTTCACCACAGAAACACCTTACTGTCAGTAAAGGAGATGACTTATGACAATGAGGCACACAACTTATCTGAAAGCTAAACTCTGCAGAGGCAACTTACCTGACAGCTGTGCGGACAAAACCACATTTCTTCTGCAGACACTGAACTGTTTCCTCTGCAAATAAGCTGGTTTTCAGGTTAAACTTTGCAAAAGCAATCCAGGTGCCAGCAGGCTTGCAGAACCATGTCTGCCCAGTAACAAATTCTAATTGGCTAAAGAATTGTAATTGACAGTATTGTGTCAATATTAAAAACAGTAATTGGTAAACCCAAATAGGGTGGTGGCGTAATGTCTCGGCAGAATGCCAAAAAAGGCAGAGCAATGTAACAGTAAATTTTTGAAACTGAAAGTGGGTTGTGGAACAGGAATAAAAGGCTGCAAAAAGACCTCACAAACCGGAGATCTATGGAGGCATGTATCAGATAGCTGAAGTCTGGACTGATCACCCAAATTTCCCTCCCTGGCAATGAATCAAACTCCTGGTAAGCTCGCAGGTCGAGAACGAAACATCTCATTTGGGATAAGACTGGTATACCTGCACTGAATCAAAACTGAATCTGAATCAAATGAATAAACCATGGTTCTGTACATATAAGGGATAATGCTTAACAGTACTGACTGTAGCCGGCTTCTCCAAGGCCGGGCAGCCCCACAGCCTCGGCTGTCGCTTCTGGCCCTGTCCTCGCCCAGGGATCCGGGGCCCAGCCACCTGTGGCAGTGGCAGCAGCTTCCAGCCTCTTCTAAGGCCGGGTGGCCCCATGGCCGTGGATACCGCTTCCCGCCCTGTCCCCACCCTGGGGTGTGGCCTGCGGCCAGAGGGCGAGGCCTGGGCCGGCGCCCCGGGTCCTTCCCTGGGGCACTGGTGCTCCTGGTCTCACCCCCTCAACTGTATCCAAAGAATCCATTTTTGAAGTAGATTTCACACTTACAAGGCCAAAAATTTTGCATCTAGAGTGTATGTGATCAAAGGATCAAAGACCAACATCCTTCTCAAGCCTCTGTGTGGCAGCCATGATGGGCCTAGTTGGGAAGGTGGAAGCACTTGCTGGAAGATTTGATGGTACTGAGCTTTTGCAAAGAGATCCACTGCAAATCAACTTGAGACAATGCTACACACAGTGTACAAACACCCCCACCACAGAGACCTTGGAAGTCACTAGCTGCAGATTTATGGAAATTCAAAGGACGTCATTATCTGGTCAGAGGACTAATATTTTTCCAGGTATCTAAAAATAATGTACTTTAAAGACGTAACATGTCACAATGTTATCAAGAAACTGAAGTGCACTTTTGCTCACTTTGGTATTCCAGAACAACTAGTGACAGACAATGGACCACCATTCAGTATAGCAAAATGTAAGTCTTTCTAAACAAAATATAATTTCGATACTATTATTGGCAGTCCACGTTACCTACAAATGTATGGAGAGGCTGAGAGAACTATACAGGCAGCCGAGGAAATCCTACAGCAGGAAGATCCAGTCCTTGCTCTTATGAGATGCAGATCAATGCCAATAGTGGCCCCTGGATATAGTCCAGCACAACTCCTGATGGGAAGGCATTTCAGAATTACTGATCCAGCCTTGGAGAAAAATGTACCTCCAAAGTGACGAGACATGAATAACGTAGCTAAATTGGATAAAAAAGCTAATAGAACTTATGAACACTTTCACAACTGACATCACTCAGTTGGATGACTGCTGAGTCTAGAACCTAGTGACCATGTCCATGTCAAATTGGATGGAGAAAAAGGATAAACAACTTCAGATGCCATAAAGAAAAAGAATTTAGTGGCCAGCTCATATGTAATTAAAACTGACCATGGAGAGTTCAGCAGAAACCATCAACATCTATGCTTTGTTCCTCAAAATGAACAATCAGCAGAACAAACTCTACAGAATGAGAAGACTCAAGGGCTATGTCTACATGGGGGGGGGCGCTGGAAGTTGACTTCACAAAGTTGACTTTAAGTTAACCTTGTTAAGTTGACTTCAGGGTATGTCTGCACTGGATACAGTCAGGCTCCAGGGGCTTCCAGCAAGCTGCTGGGGGCTGGCTTAGGCTCCCAGCCCCCTGCTGCAGGCTGTTGGGCTAGGAGCTGGATCTGGCTCCCAGACACTTGCCAGCTGCAGCAAATGCTTAAGCAAATGCTTAAGTCGACTTAATAAATTCTAAATGTAGCCCAGGCTTTGATTCAGTCGACTTAAAGCCCTAGTGTAGGCATAGCCATGGATTCCAAACCAATCCCAGCCAGTCCTAACTACAGCCAGATGTCCATGTTGTTATGTGTTCAGGCCGTGTAATTAGAAAACCAGCATGATTCCGACATTTAACAGCCTGATCTGTACTAAACTTAAAATTACTGTGAACGGTAGCAATGCAGAACTTAAAGGGGGAGATGTAGTGGAATGTTAAACTGTATTATAGGGTTCAGCCACTAGGCAACACTGTGTGTACAAAAGCATATTTAAACTAGTCTTAGTGATGCCCAGCAGAGGATTAAAGGACCCGACGCTGAGCACAGCTGGGGAGGATAAGCAAGCACAGTAGCCAGGCCAGCGCTCGTATAACAGAACATGACACCACATGTGCCAAGTTGTTTGAGATCTGCAGGTGGAAGGGGTTGCGGGGGCAGCATATGATCAGTCTGGGGGAGTCTTTCATCTTGTTCCCTGCTGTCTCTCCCTCTCACCCACAGGCTGGCTGGGATCTTTTGCTCTCCAGATGTTTAGGTCAAATCGTTTGGGAAGCACAGAGTGTTCTGTTTCTGAGATGCAAAGGGCAGTGGGGGGGCTCTCAGCTGGAGTGACCTGTTATTTCAGAGTCAGGAAAACAACAAAGAAAGAACATAGGTAAGGTCTCAGCAGGCGAGCAGATTCCTCTCACCATCCAGCACCCCTGCAGACAGGCTTCTGCCATTTAAAGAGACAGACCCAACACCTCCTCCCCAACTGGCAGGTTGAAGAAACAAACAGAAAGGAAATGCCCACTGGAGATCTGGACCTCGGGCAATTTTCTCTCCAGGATCAAGTTTTATCCAACAAGAGCTCAATTCCCTTTGAGGCACCCAGATAAGGGGCCTGGTTTTCATAAGAGCTTCAGATGTATGGCAGGGAGGGGGTTGGGTTGGTCTGAAAACAGACAGTGGAAGTCACTGCTGATGCTTGGAGCTGATTCCTTTGGAACTAGCCTGAACCACAATGCCCAGTCCCCATACCATGAATCCATCTTTCTGGAATAGTCAGGAATTGGATGGCATCCCTTGGAACAGCTGATGAGCTCTCTGGTGGCATTCGTTTTGTGGTTAGAGCCTTGCCCACCCTTTGCTGCGTATGGAGTAAGGCCTGGTGCAGTGTGTATCGTCCATAAATGCAGACCCTCTGCTGGGTGCGTGTGGTTCCTCCATGGGATTTGTGTCATGCACGACGGTCATTCTAGGTCCAACCCTGCAGTCATCCCCATGTGGATCCCAGCAGACCCCAAGAACATTGCCCTGCAGGGCCAGGGTCCAGTACACACCTCACAAGTGTTCACTGTGAATCTGTGGTGTTACTTCACACTGGGAGACACAGCAAAGTCCTGCTGTCCTGTGCTCCCCAGAGGAGTCACAGACCCGCAGCTAGAGGGTAGCAGGGAGTAGGAAGTGGCAGGGTCCAAACTGTGGCATGGAATCTGCCAACCAAGGACACTCCAGTTTTCCCTGTACAGTGGGTGGGGACATGGGGAGGGAGCAAGGGGCTACCCAGAGCCACCAGCGTGGGTGCAGGCAACTGGCTCTATCTTGAACTGCTGCACAGAAACAGCTGTGGGCTTTGGAGCCTCAGTGCAGACATTCAAACAGCAGCGGATGCAGCTCTCCTGTCCCTGCAGTTAATTTCCCTCCCAAGATGCAGTGGCGAAGTTGGCAGAGGAATTCTGCCTTCAACCTAGTGCAGTCTACGTCAGATTTAGGTTGTTGTTTGGTCCCATCTCACTGGCCACCTCCTTCCCATGGGCAAGGGGCAGCGCAGCAGGCAAGGAAGGGAGCTCACAGGGTCCATGAAACACTTGTGCCACAGACCTTTCAGCAAGCCTGGAGAGTCCCCGGTGGAGCTAAAGTCCCTTATGATGAGGATGGGATCCGGTGCCCTTTGACAAATGTCCTCAGCTCAAGGAGTGGCTCGGGAAAAAGACACACAGGGAAGCTAGGTCCTATCCTCCCTTTATGCCATCGGCATGACTGGAGCTGGTCCCTGATCATGGCTCTGATTCAGCAAGGTTTTAGGGGCTGGTTTCAGTCACAGAAAGCCAAGTTCCCCTTACTCACTGCATCAGCACTGGCCTTTCTCTCCAGCTCCTCTGCTCTAGGACTCCAATCATGCTTGGGGACTGCCAGGGGGCAGCACGGGGTGGACAGCCTATGCCATGGTCAGGAAAGAATTTGGCTCCTTCCCAAGTGATTATTGAGTACATAACGACCCAAGAGTGCCCCCCGAGAAAAGGAGTCTGAGGAGGGGAGTGTAATGCTGAAACAGCTGACTGGGAAGCTAACATAGCCACCTCTCTCGGGTCTCTCACCCAGGGTCTCAATGTGCTTCCCAAAGGGTGCAGGCCTCCCAGCAGCCCTGATAGGTAAATGGGGAAACCAAGGCAGGGAGCAGCAGCAGGGCTTGCCCAAGAACAGGCAGTGTGAGAGATGCGAATAAAGCCCAATTAGAAGCCAGGGGAGATGGGAGTCAGGATACCTGGCCCAACACTGACTTGCTATGCAATCTTGGGTGAGTCCCGTCCCCTGCCCTTGCCTGTACCTCTTGCCCCTTCTGATACTCGCCCACTCGTCCTCACAAGGTGGTGCAGAGGCAGGAGCCTTTGCAAAGGCCACCGTGAGTGCCGTGGTGCGTTTGGCAATGGCTCATTCCTGTTTCCCTCTTTCAGGCCGAGGGCAGGGCTCCCAGCACCCTGCTAACAGGCTTGCTCTGCTTAGCTGTCCTGCTGTTTGTTTAGCTGCCCTGATGGCAGCGTCATCTGTTTGTTCAGCTTGGGCAGAAGGGCCAGGACTCTTCTGACACACATGGCGAGTGAGTGCAGCGGGACTCTCACTGACCCCTTGGCCTTGCTGGGGCTTGAGCTCTTTGCAGAAATGCATCCAGGACTGCATCACTGGGTCTCTGCAGAACCCCAGCACTTTGCACCCGAGATGTGCCCATCCTGGGCTGGGGCATTATGAGAAGCTGGGGTGGAGGTGGAGGGAGGAAGGCCCATGTGGGCGAAATATACAGGACCCCAGGGTCTTCCAGCCAAAGCCTCAGCACCCGCCCTGCACAGCTAGTCTCAGAACAGGCTTTCCTGAAAACTGCCTCTGTTCTGTCTTCTTTGGCATTCTCTCAAGAAGAAAGAGTGGAGAGAGGGGAGAGGAGGCAGTGCTTCCCAATGGTGAGGGCAGACCTGGGACCCAATCACTTCAGGATTTAGGGCTCATCCCAGTCTTTGATGGGGGGGGGGCATTAGCTCAGGAAAGAACGGGTTAAAGCTGAGATCCAAGGGGGCAGCTGTGTTAGTCTACTTCAGTAGAACAAACAAGGAGTCCTGCGGCACTTAAAGACCAGCAAATACATTTATTACATGAGCTTTCAGAAGCATCCGATGAAGTGGGATTTTCTCCCACTAAAGCTCATGCAATAAATATATTTGTTAGTCTTTAAGTGCCACAGGACTCCTTGCTTGTTTTACTCATCCTTTCAGATTATCTCCTCCTCTAAGCCCCATCACTCTGATATCTCAGACTTTCCACCCCCCCTGTCGCTCCCCATCTCTTCCTGTGGTCTGCCCATGCCAGTCGTCCCCCCACCCCAATTCCCTTCTGGGCCGTGCAACCTTGAGATGCCCTTGAGCTCCAGTGTGCTGGGAATGGTTTCCATGGAGACCAAACCAGCCGAAATCCAAACGGGGGCCATTGCAGCCAGGAAATAAAGGAGGGCAACAGCTCTGTTAAGATGCAGGGAACAGGAGGGGAACCTCATCCAAGCCACAGTCGGTTCTCGGGGGGAGTCATTCGAACCCTTCAGTCCCACCGCAAGGTGCTATAATATGGCAGTGTGGACTGGGAGTCAGGACTCCTAGGTCTTAGGGGGAGAGTGGAGTCTAGTGGTTAGAGTGAAGGGCCCTGGGAGCCGGTACTTGACTTCAGGAGGGAGACTGGGCTCTAGTGAGTTAGAGTAAGGGGCACAGAGTCAGGACGCCTGGGTTTTGTTCTTAACTCTGTGTGGGAAATGGAGCCTAGTGGTTAGTGGAGGTGACGGCTCCTAAATCCAGTCCTGATGCTGACTTTCTGGGTGTTCTTGGGCCACTCTCTGCCCATTCCTGTGCCCCATGGGGACATAAGCCTCTGCGTACCCTGCTCTGCCAGGGGGCCTGAATGCCAGTGGATGTTGGCAGAAAGCCAGGAAGCTGGCATTAGTCCGTGGACAGGGCTGGCCGTTTTGGAACATGTCTGAGTTGCTGGCATTGCTCCACCACACTCCGCAGGGGCCCTGGGGAGAAATGCCCTTTCCTGGCAGCCAGGCCCTGTTCTCACGGCCACTGAGCCGAGGCCTCTCAAAGGAGGGATTTTTTTTTTCCCATTCAAACTCAGCGAACCTGATGTGAATGAGGATCTGGGTTCATGGGGGCTAGAGGGGAGGGGGGAAAGGAGCTGCCCCCTCAATCCTCCCCGACTCATCAGCTCCTGAGGCCCTTCTCTGCCACTCCCTGGATGGCTGCCCCTTGGAACAGTTTTGGGTACCCCGAGAACCTCAAAGGACTCAGTAAAGAGGAGGCTCAGATCTTGCCTCAGTTGCTTTCCCCAGGATCATTGTGGGGCCTGTTCACTGGCCCCCCTCTGACTTTGCTCTCTGTTTTAGTGCATGGCTCTGATCACAGTCACCTTCTACAGTCTGCTTGCCTGCCTTGGCTCTAGTTGGACCCCACAGAGCAGTGGCTGTGCCAGCTCAGGGGAATATAGCTCTCGCCATCCCACCGACCATGCAGTGACAGGCCCTTCCGCTGATGCCACAGGATGGCAGCGCTGGTTCCAAACCCACAAGAGCAGCCTCCCCAGGGCACTGAAAGAGGGAAGGTTTCTCTTCTGTCTCAGCTGCTCCTTCTACCTGTGCCTGATCCACTTTGTCAATCAAATCATAGGGCTGGAAGGGACCTCATGAGATCATCAAGTCCAACCCCCTGGGAATTGAACCCAGGACTGTCTGCATGTTAAGCAGAGGTGCTAGCCACTACACTATTTGCACTTGCTGGGAAGCAAGAACCAGAATGAGGTCTGCATCTGGCAGCCTCCATCCAGCACAGAGAGCAAGGACTGGAGAGGAAAATGGGAGACGATAAAGCTATCACCGAACCCTAGTTAGCAGGTCCACCCCTAGCATCTGCATTGCAGTCAACTCGGATGGTGCGGAGGACAGACACAATGAGAAACGCCACCCATGATCCTAGAAAGCTGACAGCCCTCCACCTGCCCCTCCCACAGCCCCAGGGTTCTGCTGCTGGAGCTAAAGGAGTTCTTGGGGGCAGTAGTACCAGCTCCAGCCACTAGAGAGTGACATCGCACAGGTGGTCACACGCGCCTCTTTGTTCCAGTTTCTTTTCATTAGAGCTGGACAAAAGCACTTTTTCACCCCTTCCCCAAGAGAATTGGAATGAAATATATTTCATTCAATTTTTTAAAATGAAAAGTGTTGATATTTTTCCATTGAAATGTTTTCAGAGGAACAAATCATGATTTTAGTCTTGGTTTTTGAACACCTCCTAAAAATAAATAAAAAAAATGTTTTTTATTTTTTTTGGAGGGGTATTCTCCCCCTCTCTTTTTAAACTTTTGCTTCTTTTTTCTAGCGGAGGCAGGATAGAAAAGGCATAAAAATTGTCAGGGAACAGATATTTTAGGACAGTGGGATTCCCCCTGCCTCTTTATTTTTTACAAAAAAGAAATCACATCTTTTTATTTTGTACTTCTTGAAAAGGAAATCTTGTGTCCAATTGAATGTTTCATGAAATATTTCCATTTGGATGAAATTGCACTTTTTTAAGAGGAAAAAAATTGCCCATCAGAAAGTTTCAAATTCGCACCCACTATTGGCTTTCCTGTCCCCAGTGGGCTAGTGGGTGTTTCTGCCAGAAAGGCTAGTATCCAAAACTGGGGCATCTCACAAACCACCATGCACCTGATACACTCATGAAAAACCAGGTGCTTTTCTAGCTGGAAATGAGATGAATGGAGTAGTTGAGCCTCAAAGGGTTGTGTTTCCTATGCATTTCTTAAGTGAATTAATTTTGATTATTAAAAGGGAGCATAATCCCATTGACTTTCAAAAAGATGTAGGCTCCTAAATCACTTAGTAGCTTTCAAACTGTTATCCAAGCTGCTCCGCAATGTACTTAAGGACTCTGGGAGTGAGTAGAGGAGATTGAACACAGGAAGCCTTTAAAAGAAAGAATTGTAGGGGTAGGGGTTAAAAATGATAAAGCAGAACCTACATGGAGCACAAAGAAAACAGACTTTCTATCCGTTCTCCCTCTGCTGGACACCTCAACTCAGAACCTCTGGAATGTCTCAGTCAGGTTTCTGGGATTGTGCCTTCCCTGTCCCGACTCCTTCATGGGACTATTTTTCATCATGGAGGGGGACACTCTAGAAGTTCAACCAAAGGCTGTTTTTTTAACCTATGTGCAGGTGGGATCTGGCTGGAAGAGGTCATTGGTCACCCTGTGCAGGGTTTCATGGGCTATACGATGCTCACCCATTAACGCACACCTTGCCATGGCTTATCACTGCTGTGTGAATCGTCAGACGGAAGGCTGCCATCTTCACATAACTATCAGTGGCCATTTCTATGGCAAACCTGGGGTAGTAACAGTCTTTGTGTCAGGATCTAGGACATCAGGAGAGCTGGGCAGCTGGATCCCAGTGCTGGGATAGCAGGGGCTCTGGGTCAGCATGGAGGGGCACCAATACAGCTTGCTTAGCACTGGTCAACAGCACACCATGCCTGACTCTGTGAAAGTCTCATGGCCTTTCTGATGGTCCTGGAAGCTAGGAGCCCATCCTATACTCTCACTGCTGCTACAGGACTGCAGGCATCTGCGAAGGACAGTGTAAACAGACTCTCCATGCTCCAGGGAGCCTCTGGTGCTAATTATAGACCCTGCCACATTTAGATTTGTTCTTTAGCAAAGCACACAGAGCCTGGCTGTGCAGCGTCTCCTGCCTCCATCCTCAGACAGTCCGTGGCATCAACAACTCTCACACTAGGGGAGGGCTGAGACCACAAGATCCCACCCAGTTGTGTGCAATGGGGGACTGTGTCAATCAGTCCAATGATAAAAGCAGACCCCTAAGTACCTTCCAGCGCCAAGGACAAGGTGAACTCCTGAGCCCCACCCCCCAATTCCAACCAGAGCTAGAAGGCTACAGAGGGAAAATAATGAGTTGGGAAAAGTCCTAATGAGCCAGGAGTTCATGGTGAGTTGAGGAGGGGTGGAACAAGGCACTGTGGGGATCTCAGAGTTGCCCTCTGGCTGCAGCTTGCAGCTTGTTCCTTCTAACCCCCTGCCTCCAGTCCCTGAAGCCCCCACATGCGATATGGTCCCACTTCTGCTCCACCATTCCTCTCGAATGGGAGGAAGGGTCGATGAAGCCCAGACGAGAAGGTCCGGATGTGGGTGACAGAGTGGGCAGGGCAAAGCCACTGGGGGGAGACAGCACAGAAAGTAGCCATAGTCCTGTGGTGCTTGTGTGATCCCCTCAAACACACCTTCACACCACAATCTTACCCTGACCACCTACACCCCTCCATGCACTATATATACACCCATGTTCACCCAATACACACCACACACCTTTCCATGCTCACCCCCCCAACATTCATCCCAGAAACCCACCCCTCCATATCCATCAACCTCCACCCACACAGCACACTGTCCATGCAGGCACCACTTGCCCCCTACCCACCAAGGTACAGCCAACACCCCGGACGTCAGACACACACCCGAAGCTAGGACTCCTCACACAGGCAGCGCAGACACACAGCCTGCATCTAGCCCCCTACAATCAGACACACCCAGCCCTCTAGGGTCACCCACACAGCCTGCAAGAGCTGCAGAGCCCTTGCCAGCCCCCCTAGGACGAGTCTTCCTCCTGAGCCTCCTTTGAGCTTGTGGTCTCTGGGGAGTGAAATACTCT
This sequence comes from Podocnemis expansa, assembly GCA_007922195.1. Taxonomy (NCBI): domain Eukaryota; kingdom Metazoa; phylum Chordata; order Testudines; family Podocnemididae; genus Podocnemis; species Podocnemis expansa. Next base: position 3,950,661 of record ML682099.1, read on the forward strand.
GCCATGCCAAGCATTTGCAAGCTGGGAACCCAATGCCAACTTGTCCAGTGTAGGGGGAGGGCAGCCTGTGAGGCTGAAATACTGTTCCCCACTGGGACCTGTGAGCTACAATAGCAGCTGCAGCTCCTCCACGCACCCAGGCACAGGAGCCCTGTGAACCCGTGTGTAGGAGGTGATCAACCTTAGCTCTTTGCAAAGCACTTCCAGACTCCAGCACGGGGGCCCTGAGGTAGGGTGTTGGGTGGGGTGGGGGAGAGTGGGGTTCCCACCGGACTTCTTTGGAAATTTCATAATCAAGTGAGTGGTTTTGTGGCCTTGCAGGTCAGTTTCTCGCTGGAGGGAACACAGAGCCTATGTATCTTTTTAGGGTCACGTTTATTTAGATCCGTTCTGGAAGAGAAGTGGGCACTGACAACTAGGAAGCACAATCTCAGCCCAACCAACGTCTAGTTCCTAGGGAGCAGCTCTGCCCCAAACCAATTCTAAATTGAGAGATTCCAGTTGGGAGCAAACTCCCCCACTGCTGCTTGCATCAGTTTCCCCTAATGAACCATCAACATAAACTAACCACACAGCATTTCTGCAAAGGCTAGCCCTCGGCTCACATGCAGCGAGGAGAGACTTGTAGGACTGTGTGCACAAGCACCAGCTGCCCCCATCACAATGTCCCTTTCTCTAGTCTAGCAACTTCTTCTCAAAAAGAATTTCAAACTTTAAGAAATGTCACGCCCCAGCAGGCAAGTTTTTATGATCCCGGTGACACAGCTGGAGAATCTGAGGCACCATAGCCACATAGCAAGCCCATGGTAGATCTGGGAAGAGGCCCTGGCAGGTGTTCTAAGCACTAGCCAGACCATCTCTTTATAGCTTTGGGACTGAACATATCTACTCTGTGCATCTGATCATCAAGCCCCAATCCTCAGCGGTGTAAAGTGGTGTAGTACCACTGAAATCAGTTGCCATTTGCACCAGCTGAGGGTCTAGCTCCCAAATCTCCCTGCTGCATGAACTGGCCCAGTGTATGCAAATGACTCTGTCATGAGCCCCGCAACACATGCTCTGAGATGAGGAGCCTGGTCCTGCATCCACCACTCAGTTGGGTCTCTGTGATCTGGGTTGACGACCTCACTGGAAATGCTGCAGACAAGGGTGTGATTCTCCTGCCCAGCTTGGCATAAATCAGGAGTAACCCAGTGGACTCTGGGGTGAGTAGCTGACAGCCAGCAGTCGCATCTACTTTAGCATTAACTGTTTGTTTTCTGGTTTCCCTTCTTTGGGACACTTAGATTCCCTCAGGCTGCTCTCCAACTGCCCTCCTCCTGCTTTTCATGACAGACCTGCTCCAGTGCAGGCTGATCATGGTCCCATGGGTCACGTTTAAGCCCTTCCTGAGCCCCTCTGCATTTCATCAGCTCTGTTGGGACACTATGGGGTGAAGAGGGGCCAGTGTTGGAGCAATCCAGTGCTCAGATGAACCTCTTTGATCAAGTCACAGTCTGGGTTGCCCAGTGACCAGGATAATGGATGCAAATCAGCCCTTCTGCTACAGTCTCCCTGAAAACAAGTCACAGAGCTCGGCAGACCACTGATGCTGAGCCATTCCTGGGGCCAGGGCTGAGCCATGCAGGCAGCGGCCCAGAGAGTGGGTGACTTTATCTTGCTCTGCTTGCATTGCTGATAACAGTGGGTGCCTGGGCTGGCACCTCTTATCAGACCAGCACACACAGGTTGATGATCTCTGAGGAGTTTAATGCAGTTATTCAGAGGCTGGAGAAGGATGGGCCAAAGGTTCGAGAACTTACCTGGGATTGCAGAGCTGTGGGTTCCACTTCCTGCTCTGCTCGATTCCCTTGGCCAGTCCCTTATCACTTCTGTGCCTCAGTTCCCCCCATCCCATCCTATGTGCCACGGGGACAATAGCACTGCCACACAGGGGTATGAAAGGATAAATGCTCTTAAGTTTGGGGGTAGTGGGAGGCCAGGTAAATACACAAAACAGATGGAAGCCATCTTCACTGTCTGGCTGGTAATTGCTGTGGAGTAGGGACTGTCTCTTCATGATCCCCTCCTCCTTGGGGGACCTCAGAGAAGCTGTGTCCATTGCCCCAGGTATCGCTAGGTCCTCCTGCCAGGTGGCTCACTCTGTATTGATAAACCAGGCCTCCATCCTGCCATGAGATGTGCTCATACTGAATCCTTAGGTCATGCACACGTCAGCAGCTGCAGCTCCCTGCTGAAGCAGGGCTCGTCCTGGGGTCTCTTGCTCATTGAAAATGTTTTCTGAGTCATGGGACAAAGGAGGTGAAAAAGTTGAAAGCACCGCTCCTGACCTGATCCACTTCTCCTGCTCTGGAAAGGTCCTGATGAAGAAACAACCCTCAAAAGGTTCACTGCAGGGGTCTCGGGAGTCTGGCATAGCCTGGAAGGTCCTGTTTGCATCAGAGCCAGCTAGCACTAAGCGCGACTTGCATGTGGCCCCTGCAGGTTCTCTGTGCCAGGACTCATCATAGACACTAAGGTCAGAAGGGACAAATATGCTCATCTAGTCTGACCTCCCACACACTGCAGGCCATAAAACCTCACTGACCCACTCCTACAATGAACCTCAAACCCATAACTGAGCTATTAAAGTCCTCAAGTCATGATTTAAAGACTTTAATACAGAGAATCAACCAGCAAGTGAGCCATGCCCAATGCTACAGAGGAAGGCAAAAAAAAAAAAAAAACCAGTGCCCAAGCCAATCTGCCCTAAGGGAAAATTCCTTCCCGACCCCAGATATGGTGATCAGTTAAACCCTGGGCATGAGGGCCACACGTCAGTGTTCCCTGCCAGACAGCAAGCCTCATTCCTCAGTGGTTGCTGAGCACTAACTGAACAGAGCCCAGTGAGGGGCAGATGGAAGAGGGATTCATGCCGGCTCTGTTAGGAACACGCGAGGGAGCAAGAACAGGAGGCAAGGAAAAGATGGAAGTGGGGGAAAGAGGGTCAAAATCAAAGATGGGAGAGGGAGAGGGAAGAAATAAAGGGAAAGAGGGGAAGGAAAGTCAGACACAGGCTATGGGGATGCAGAGCAGAGCTGCTGTTGGGGTCTAGTGAAGCAATAGAAAAGGATCCTCCCACACAGGATTAATGCTCCTTTACAGCCGGAAGAGTGTATGGTTGGCCACGTTGCCCAGTGCCCTCTGTTATTAGCCACAGGATCCCCTGTTCTCAATGGACTAACCACACCTTGGTCTTGCAGTCACCCATGCTTCTTTTATTTACTGTGCAACCATACAGTCCCAGTTTCTCCCCTAGGGGCTCAGAGTTTCACTTCCCTTCTGACCAGCAGGCAGTCTGTCATCCAGATTCCTTGGCCTGGCCTTGCCTTGCCTCTCCCTGGTTGCTGGTGTTGGTTCATTTACCTCCCTGGGCCAGCTTACCAGCTGTTCCCTGTTCCTTCCTTTGCCCAGTCGACCCAGTTTAAACAGGGGCTGCAGCTGCTCCTTACACTGCCCAGTCCCGTAGGTCTAGGCCAGTGTTTCCCAACCAGTGTGCCACAGCACACAGGTATGCCATCAGGTCAGAGCAGGCATGCCACAAAATGTTTTGAAAAACTACTCAAAGAGCTCTCGATTGGTTCATTAGCTCATGAATATTCATGAGTTCATTTGGAAACTATATGGTGGCATGCCTCGAATTATTTAAAGGTAGCAGGTTGTGCCCTGGGAGGGAAAATTTTGGGAACCACTGGTCTAGGCTAACAGCTGCAGGTGAGGGAAATCCTACCTTCTGCCCTGTTACAGGTCCATTGCCCCTGAGACTAGGGTGTCCCCTGTGGACCCAGTAGCACCTCTGGAGTGTTGGACATTGACCACAGCTACAAGCAAAGGAGCAATGCCCCTTAGGATCTTCACGCTCAAGTGAAGAAAGGTGCCCAATGCCTGGGCTCTCTCTTCTGCCACTGGCACTGCCCACACTCCCCTGCCTTGGCACCAGCTGCCCAGGCTCCTGTTACCAGCACTTCTGCTGCCTGTGCTTCACCACTAACCAGGATCCCAGGTGCCACCCATTCAGTGACCTTCGGGAGAAAGAAAAGGAGGCCGGAGGAAATGGGAAGGACTTCGGTGCCCCATGCCCCAGTCAGTTACAAAACAGTGACTGGATAGGGCACATCCTCCTGCTGCCAGCTAACTCCTCCAAGCACAGAGGAACATCACTGCCCTGACCGCAGGCATTCTGCCACTGTTCCTCAGGGCAGGGGTCTCTGACTGGTGTGGTGTGTTACCAGTTGTCAGTCAGGGGCGCTCATGGCATCTTGGATGCTAGGAATTTCTCTTTGGCATCATCCACTTCCAGCACTCGAGGCCTTTCCTCAACATGCAGCTTCCTGTAAGATAAGCCAGTGTGACCAGCCCCATTTAAGAGACAGAGAAACTGAGGCACAGAGGGCAGGAATAACTTGCCTGAGATCACACAGGAGCAGAAATGAGAATACAACCCAGGAGTCCAGCTGCTGTCCCAGTCTGTCTCCCTGGATGGAGTTTACCTGGATGAGAAAGGAATCACTGAGGGAAGGTAAATCTCACCCATGTCCGTCTCAGCACTTTCTATGCCTAGCATGGCTAAGAGCAGATGATCACCTGAAATGGAGCCAGAACTTTGCAGGTATCTAGGCTCAGATCCACTGATTTCAGTGGAAGTCAGGAGCTCACATGCCTTTGAGGTTATGGGCTCTACCCCAAGACAGGGCAACCACAATCCTGAGACTGATCATGGTTTCTAAAGGGGCATTGCCACCTCCTAGCTCTCCCACTCTGTTCACCAGCTCCTTCCCAACACAGAGCCCAAGGGGTGTTCCAGGAACTCATCAGCTCCACCACACAGCCCTGGCTGGGCTCCTGTTAGTTCTAGAGGCATGGGGTGCAGACGAGGAATGGAAAATCCCAACCCGGTGCTTGGAGGGGGTCATTCTTGGAAGGGACTTTTTAAAAAAGCAAACAAATTAAAAACAGATTTGGGAAAAAAACACTGAGTTCCATGGCTCCCGTGGCTAATCCCCCCCAGGACAGCAGGGAAGCAGGCTGTAATTAAAGCAGTGCACAGAAATGTGCTTGCTGCCTTGCTTTTGACCACTTCCTTCTGATCTCTGAAAGCTGGAAAACACCTAGGCGAGCAGCACATCAGATCTGCGTTTCAGCCTGCAGGACAGAAAGCCCCAATTCCATACCTCAGGCTTAATGACACTACTTCAGCCTTGTTTACATGGGAAAACTGTCCCCATTTAACAAAATCGGTTTCAATCTGCTTCAGCACAGTCACAGTGCCTTCCCACCTCCCCATCTATGTATGCTATGGTTTCAAGGAAAGGACTCCAGGAAGCCACGTGGCTCATCGTGATTCCTTAGAGTGGTGTTAAACTGAAATAGGTTTCGAGGAAGGATTTGCGCTGATTTAATGCATCAGTTTCTAAACTGATTCCAAGACATTAGTGCCATTTACTCAGCACTCAGGGGCTGTGTTTTCCGTTTCTCTGAGAGGAACTCCTTGTCTGTTACTGTCACAGGCTGAGCTGCTTTGGGAAGGACAAGAAGTCCAAAGGCAGAAAAGAAAGCTGGTTTAATACGTTCCAAAGTGGTAACCCTGTTAGTCTAGTTCAGCAAAACAAACAAGGGGTCCTGTGGCACTTTTAAAGGCGAACCAATTTATTTATTGTGTCAGCTTTTGTGGGCGAAAATCCCGCTTTCAAAGCCTCTGACAAAGTGGGATTTTTCTCCCACAAAAGCTCATGCAATAAATAAATTTGTTTTTCTTTAAAAGTGCCACAGGACTCCTTGTTTGTTTTGCTGAACTAGACTAACACAGCTACCTCTTTGGATCTTGTGAGGAAGGGGCCTTGGCAGTGGGGACGAGGAGAGATAATGGCCCTCAGCCCCTCACCAGCAGCAGCCAGAAGAGGGCACGTTATACACAGGAACAGACCAGCACTGCTGGTCACTGCTGTGTGGGGAAACTGAGGCACGGGACAAGCTGGGGCCTGCCCAAAGCAGATGCTGAGCCATGAGTAGAACCCAGGAATCCTGATTCCACCAGCTGTACTGTATGCGGCAGACCATCCTGGTTTGGCTGCTGACAGTACAGGGTCTTTCATATGGTGTTCACACAGCCAGGACAGCTAACCTGGACAGCAGCCGAGCAGCTCCCCATAGCCAGTCACATCACTTGGCCATGACCTTGAAGGATCCACAAAGCCCTTTGCTCTGTCACAGCCCTGTCTCTGCTGTGGACACCGTGGAGCTGCCAGGGTGGGACAGCTGGGAAGGGACAACATAGGGACCAGAGCCTAGGGCAAGCCCCAGCCATTCCCGGCCTCGCAACCTGTGCCAGGCCCTTTTCTTGGGGACTGGCCTGAGACAAAGAGGTGAGATGAGCTCTGCCTGTGTAGTTCCCTATAACTATCCCTTCAAAACACAGAGCGGGGAGATAGCTGGAGGGTGATGTGTCTGGGATAGACTAACACAGAGACAGATGCTGGTAGAAAAGCAGGAGGCCTATGGAAGATGGACACCTAGAGAAGGTTGAGTTTGTGAATTGCCTATTTCAGTGGTTCCCAAACTTTTTGGCTCAAGTGCCACAGATATCATTTTTGTAACTCTGAAGTTATAAAACTGGCAGGCCTCCCCCCACCGCAACCAGATGGAAAGAATTTGGTGAGGAAGCTGTCTCCCCACTGATCTCCTGTCTCCCTGGCTGCAGCAGGGAAACCACATGCCACCTGTAGTCCAGTGTGCTCCACAGGGGTCCCTAGGCAGTGCCTCCCTTCTGCAGCCAGGCAGATGAAAGATCAGTGCAGGGCCGGTCCATCCATAGAGGCGACCTAGGTGGTCACAGAATCATAGGGTTAGAAGGGACCTTGTGAGGTCATCTAGTCCAACCACCTGCAAAAATGCAGAACCATTCTCACTAAACCATCCCAGCTAGGGTTTTGTTTAACCAAACCTTAAATATCTCCAAAGATGGAGATTCCACCACCTCCCTAGGTAACCCATTCCAATGCTTCGCCACCCTCCTAGTAAGAAAGTTTTTCCTAATATCCAACCTTGGCCTCCCCAGCTGTAGCTTGAAACCATTACTCCTTGTTCTGTCCTCTGTTACTACTGAGAACAGCTGAGCTCTGTCCTCCTTGGAGCACCCCTTCTAGTAGTTGAAGGTTGCTATCAAATCCCCCCTCAGTCTTCTCTTCTGCAGGCTAAATAAGCCCAGTTCCTTCAGTCTCCCTTCATAAGTCTTGTGCTCTAGCCCTTTGATCATTTTGGTTGCCCACTGGACTCTTTCTAATTCGTCCACGTCCTTTCTGTAGTGGGGTACCTAAAACTGGACACAGTATTCCAGATGCGGCCTCATCAGTGCCAAATAGAGGGGAATGATCACATTTGTCGATCTACTGGCAACGCTTCTTCTGATGCAGCCCAGTATGCCATTGGCCTTCTTGGCAACAAGAGCACACTGTTGACTCATATCCAGCTTCCCATCCACCATAACCCCTAGGTCCTTTTCTACAGTGCTGCTACTCAGTTGATTGCTCCCCAGCCTGTAGCAGTGCATGGGCTTTTTCAGTCCCAAGTGCAGGACTTTGCACTTGTCTTTGCTGAACCTAGGGTGCAAACACCTAGGGGGCCCCACAGGGCTGGGCTGGAGAAAGCAAGCCCATCCTGCCGTGTTCTGCTGTAGCAGGAGCTAGGCTGTAGGGCAAATCAAGGCCCCGGCCGCAGAGGGGCACTGCCACCACCATTCAACTGGGGGAGTGGGCACTGGGTGGGGTGCCAGCCTTGGCTAGCAGAGTGTTGGTGCTGCTGCAATTCAGCCTGGCAGGCCGCGCGGTGCCCACACGCCACCTGGCCAGGAGTTGGGGGGAGACCACCATCTAGCTCAGCCTGAACCATGGGAAGGGGGTGGTGGGTTGCCAAAATCTCAGGCGCCTAGGGTGCCAAAATACCTTGGGCTGGCCCTAGATCAGTGTTTGCCTTCCTCTGGCCCCAGGAGGGACCCCAGAACTTATGGACCTAGGCAGAGTGCTTTGCTGTGCTGTCTGCTAGTGGTAGAGGGGAGTGTTGATCTCTCATCCCCTTGGCTGCAGCAAGGAGCCTGCACCCTCTTGTAGCCCCCCAGAAATGTGTTCCACCCAGGAGCATTGCTGCCCTGGGAAAAGACCCGGGGCATGGGCCTGGGCCCCGCTCCCTGGTCATAGGCCCCACCCCTGTGGCCCAGATTTTCCACCTGGGCCCGATCCAGCCTTGGTATCCTGCTGCCGCCAGTCTGGCCCTGGATCCCCAGCCAGGGGTGGGGCCGGAAGAAGACGGAGGCGCCGTGGGTGGCCCAGCTTGGGATGGGGCTGGGAAAGGCAGGCGCCAGCGGCAGTGGCTAGGTCCCGAATCTTCGGCTGGGGCCGGGGCCGTGAGAGACGGGGCTGCCCCGAACACTCGGGGCACTGGTGCTAGGACTCGGGGCACGTGCCCCATGTGCCAGGTGCCAGCAACGCCCCTGGTTCCACCTGGGTCCTTAGGCAGCAGCTCTCTTCTCCAGCCAGCTGTTAGGGGGCTGCAGGCCACTGTGAAAGCCTTTGTGGGCTCCTTTTGGCCTCTGGGGCCACAGGCTGGGAACCACTGCTCTATTTCAAGTTTTCTGTGTGCCCCATTCCCCACTATATGTACAATTCCACCGCTGCGAACAAACTGCAGTCTGTTCCTCTCAGGATGTGCATAAAAAGCCCTGAGTAAGCTCCTGAGTGTGAAGGCTGGGTTACTCCAGACCGATTCATTTATCACAGTCACCCGGAGCTAAAGGGGACTTAATGCAGCCCTTGGACTTCTGAGGCAGAACTGTGTCTTACAGCCAACGGGCAGGCATGGTGGGGGCTGCTCCGGAGGGTTTATATCATGACATTGCACAGCACAAACGATCCTCCTCAACCAGCAGAGCAGAGACACAAGGCTATGGGGCGGGGCGGTGGGACCAAGGCAGTGAGAGAAAGGGGTGGGTGGGAGGGTGGAGTTTTTCTCAACCCTAGATCCTGTTTCAACAAGTGATCCTGTCCAGAGAAGGAGAGGGGCAAACCAGGGAGCTATTTAAAGAAAGAATAAAGCTATCCCAATCAATAACGGTACCTTCGTAGAAGAGCTGGAAAGTTTCTTTTATTGACTGATTTTTCCTTTCCTCCTTCCCTCTTTCCTTCCATCCATCCCCTGGCACCCGGGCTGGCGAAGATGGGAAAAGGGGTAAGTAAGTATGATGGGAAAAAAGGTATGCTTTGAATGTATTTCTAGGCAATCTGATTGGAAATGGCTTGAATGGGCCTGAAGACAACAGTGGAGCAGTGGTGGAAAAAGAGGAGGGTGAAGGAAACTCCTCATTTCCCAAAGGAGAAGAGGCTGCACTGCGTTTACCCACGTTTGCCCTCGACCACGCGACTGGAAGGCAGTGGTTGGGGGAGGCAAGGGGCTGGAAAGTGTCAAAATTTGAGACAGGAGTGAAGCACTTGCCAGCAAGGAGGAACATGGGGCAGTGTCTTTGTGGGGTTTGTTTGCACAGCTTTGGAGGGCAGGAAGGATCCCCCCACTGTGCCGGGCCAGCTGTCTGTGCCCCTAACTGTCATTTCCATTCCACATCCCCCTCACTGCAGGGAAACATTTCTGCAACCAGGCAAACAATCCGATGGAGGGGGGCCGCTTCCCAAACAATGTGCCGGCTGGGTAAACTGCCCCCTTGCCAGGGCAGGGTCAGACTCCAGGTGGGGGGTAAAGGAGTTGGCCGAGGCATTGACCCAGGGGATTATTTGGAGACATATGATGCATTCCAAAAGCAAAATAATCTCAGTTTCCCTTCTGCACGCCACAGCCAGAATCAGAGAGCTGGAAGTCTGCTTGAATTGAGTGGGGTTCCCCCCTAGTGTTTTCAGCTTGACACAAGCTCGTCTGGAACTTTTTATCGCTGGCATTACAAAATCCCCCAGCTGGCTCTGCTCCACTGTGCTTTAAAGTTCTTTTGCCTCCTGAATGCTTTAGTGACATTTTGGAAAGAGCAATCTCTCAGCCCAACCATTGAATCCCCTTTTGCACTATGTTATGGGGTAGTTTGGAGAGAGGGGACACATCCCCCAAATCCCTTGACAGGCAGCACAGAACTCCTCTAGCCGACAATGTGAAACTCCTTGCGCCGCTTTGCTAATGAGTTCCACAGAAACTAAAATGCACGGTGGATTTATTGATGGATTTATGTAGAATAGCTGGATCTGTAGGAAATACCAGACACTGGGAAACTTCGGAGCTAGCGGTGGAACGTGACTTCATTACTTAGATTTATACCCTGCTCGTCTCACGACACTCATGGGAAACTGAAAGAAAACACAGAGAAAGTGCTATAAAATAAACAGTGTTTAGAAAAGGGATTGATGAAATGACATGAGTAGAATAGGGAGCTGGCCCTTTGAACTCCTTGGTTCTATTCCCAGTACTGGGAAATGAATTGAGTCTAGTGATCCAAGCAGGGATCTACTTCTCAGGACGCCTGGGTTCTGTGTCCAGCTCTAGGCGAGAGTGTGGTCTACTGGTCACATCAGAGTTGTTCCCAGTCCCATCACTGACTTGTGGCATGGTCTTGGGCAAGCCACTTCAGTGTCACACACTGGCTAATGCATATGTCTCCCTCTGCTGGGTGGATGTGGAATTGATCAGTTGTGTATCCGAGACCCTATACTGCTTGTGGAGATTCTCCTCTAGCTCAGATGCGGAAGGGTTCTACCTTGGAGGCTGTGATAGATGCCATCTCTGTTGTGCCTGTGAAGAGCCGTGTGTAGCACAGTCATAGCTGAAGTTCCCAAATGATCACTGGTTTGCTACAATTCTCATTCACCTTTGAAGTTCCCAAGTGGGAAGGGAAAAAATCTGTTCTCAGTAGGATTCTTTTCTTATTTTTTTTTACAATCAAGCAATAATATCATACAGGAGGGACAATGAAAGTCATATGTCCTGAGAATAGCCCTTCTTTTTAAACAGTTTCAATGGGGAAAAATAATTTACTGTGCCCACAAGTTGGGGCTTGAGCTGGATGCAACAACAAGACATACCTTGGAAACATACTATGTTTACACTTGCAAGGTAGCTCGAATTAAGGAGCCTTAATTTGAACTAACTTAGTCCCTGTCTATACCAGAGGCCTTGCTGGCACTGGACATCTGCCCCAAACCCCAGCCCAATCAGGCCAGAGATCCAGGGCCCAGCCACCAACAGCCACGGTGGCCCCATCCCCAGCTGGGGATGCAGGTCCCAGCCTCCTGGGGCCTCTTCCAGCCCTGTCCAGGATCTGGGGCCTGGCCACCTGCAGCCACGGCAGGCAATCTGGGGCCCAGCTATGCATGCCAGCAGCAGCCCCAGCCAGGGACGCAGGACCCCGCTGGCCACAGCCACTTCTGGCCCTGTCCCCAGCCAGGGATGCAGGGCCTAGCTGCCTGCTGTGGCATGGCAGCACGTGGCCCTGTCCCTGGCCAGGGGGCAGGGCCCAGGCCCCAGGTCCCTCCCCTGGCCAGCAACACCCCTGGTCTCCACTAGGCTTTAGAATAGACTATAGTGATAGGGTTGGAAGGGACCTCATGAGATGATCAAGTCCAACCCCCGGGGGCTTGAACCCGTGATCTTCTGCATGTGAAGCAGAGGGGCTAGCCACCACACTATTTGCAGGGATTTCATTAGTTCAAATTAATGAATTCCTTAATTCGAACCAGTAAGACCTGTCCTTTGGGTTGAACTAAGTCCTTAGGTCGATCCTTAGTTTGAACTTGGCACAGTGTGGACATTGAAGTCCACTTTGTTAGTTCGAACTAAGGGCAGTTAGCTTGAATTAACAAAATGGGTTAAGTCAAATTAACTGTAATTCTACTTAGTCCACATTGTTAATTTGAACTAATAAGTTCAATTAGAACTTACCAGTTCAAATGAACAAACTTGAGCTAAGTTTGGGAAATATAGATGTAGCCATACAGGGCGAAGAATGGCCCCAGTCCCACGAGTGCTGCCCAGTGCATAGAACAGGCAAGGCCAAACTGTGGCTTGGGAGCTCCATGAGGCTCTTGAAAAAAAAAGTGTGGCTCCCCGAAGAACATCAGCAAATCAATTTAGGAAAGCAGACCCAGCCTAGAAGTTCAGGAGGAGGTCGGGATGGTGGGGAAAAGCACGGCATGATTGGGGATGGCGGGGAGAAGCATGGCACGGTCAGGCTTTTAAAAAACTCGCCACTAGCCTGCAGTCTTCTACACTGCGCAGCAGCTAAGTTTTTACTGTATAGGCCTGATTTTCATGGTAACCTTAAGTAATTATTAGAATCTGACATCCGTAGAATCAATATTTGCCCTCTTTTTATGATCAAATGAAAGCATGCAATGAATTTTAAACTTAGTAATTTTGGAGTAGGTAAAAGCATATGGCTACATGCTTCAGTGCGGCTTTCAAAGGTTTAATGATCAACTTGTGTGGCTCTTGAGTTCCATAAGTTTGGCTACCCCTGGTATAGAACCTGGGCTATATGCAGTTATAGAGAACCCAGATGGAGCTCAGCCCAGGCTGAAAGCTTGCAATAGCATTTATCTTTTATTATTCAGAGGACCAGAGGTCTTTGAGGAGCTTTTGTATGTAACTAGCTCCAGCTCTAATAATCAGAGTTGGAGGAAAACTTTGTTGAAATTGCTTTTCAGTGGAAAATCAGTTTTTCAGCTCCACAAAACTTTTTGTACAAAGGATCAGCTTCAAACATTTGTTTAAAAAAATGTGACATGTGAACAGAGAAATAGTTTGATCAAGAAAGCCTTATGCCCATTTCCCAAGGAAATTTTTTGATAGTTGAATTTCTGGTGGAAAGCTCTGTCTTTTCCATGGACAATTTAGACAAAAAGGAAAGTTTTATCGTGTTTCATCCAAATTTTCAATAGAAATAACCCCTGTTTTTGGAGCAGCTCCATCAATAACTAATAACAACATTTTGCATTGATTCAGCACCTTTCATGAGGAGACTTCACACCTGTTGATTTGTCAAAGGGAACATACATGAAACAGGGTACCATTTATCACTGAGGTTATTTCTCTATGAGGCCTGTCATGGCTACCCCGTTTCTGTGTCCTGTGGTCGCACCAAAAACTTCACATGCACAGTAGGGCTAGAACCCTGATCCACTTGTTCCAAAATAACCCCAGAGCTCAAAGAGAATCCCCATAGCCCGGGGAGAAGTATGAGGCCTATGACACACAGCTTACTAATAAGGATCCCAGCCAGTAGATGGCGGCTGTATACAGATGCGCTAACAAGTTCTGTGCACTGTTGAAAATCACATTGGGCCAGAGGCCACAGAAAAAGAAATATTTTCATGAGCATATTACAGGGTCCTAGGGCAGATGTTAACTGAACCTACTACACCCTTGTGTAATTGATGGTATTACCACAACTTCCATCTGAGGAAACCAAGGCACAGAGACATGAAGGGATTTATTAAACTCCCACTGCAAGTCTGTCATACTAATGGGAAAAGACCCCAGAAGTCCTGTGCCCCACCATACCCATGGGACTTTGCTCCCCTCCTAGGGCTGGGAACAGAACCCAGGAGTCCTGGCGCTCACCCACTCTTCAGTTCCATGGGGTTGGTAGAGGTGTCTGTAATGTGGCCTGATTCTTACACCTCCCCAGGGCAGCTGGCACAGGTATAGCTTGACTTCTATATTTGGGAGAGTCAACTCCAGCCAGGCCATGAGGCTTGTAATGTAGGGGGGCAATGACCCTCCCATATCCCCCTCAAACTATGTGCATGGTAGCTGGCAGAAACTGTTGCCAAGTTGAGGCTCTACAGCTTCTCATCCCCCTACCGCCAGCAATTTCTTGTGCAGGCTTCTGCCCCATCCAGCAACCTGGAAGAGGCAGAGCGCAGCTCGGCAATGTGCAGTACATGGGGGTCCAGGATCTATAATGTTCTCCCAGGCCATGTAAAACCCAACCTGGAGCTCTGTGTCTCACTCTAGTGTTAAGGGTCAGAACTGCAGTCCCAAGAGCTTGGCTGCTGAAGGCGCAATGCTCCTATAATGGCCCCAATCCCATGGCTCGTGTACCCCAAACTCCTTTTGAGAGACTGAGGGAGAAGAGGGGGACATGAGGAGCTCAGGATCAAGTCCAGAGTAGCTAACTCACCTGTGCCATTGACTGCAGGCCAGGGTTTGCTCTGCCAGGCCTCCTGTGGTTGCCCGACAGTCCCACTATAGGGCATCACTTGGAACGTGGAGGCTGGGCAGGAGGGGGCAGAGAGCTGAGGGATACCATTTGGGGGTGGGGATATACCAGAGATGTCATTTGAATCCTGCCCTTCTGACTGATAAATAGGGCTTCCTGCCTGTACTCTGGTGCCCCCACCAATACAGAGCCTCTAAAGTAGAGCAGGGCAGGATCCATGCTGGCTTCTCAGGGGGCGATGACGTTAGTGATGGCGGACGTGGTTGGCTGCAAGTGCTACCTTTCGGCAACATTCGTCTAGCCCAGGGGTCTCAAACACAAATCACAACGAGGGCTGCATAAGGACAAATACAGGGCCGCACGAGGACTAATCCATTAGACTGAGGGCCACACCACTGAAACCTTTTCATACACTGCTATTGCAAATATTGGTAACAATAGCGTTGTTGCGGGCCACAGGAAATAGCTTCAGGGGCTGCATGTGGCCCATGGGCCACATGTTTGAGACCACTAGTCTAACCTGTGGCCATTAAAGATTTGAGGCAATTTACGGCAAGAGCCAAAGTGTTAACCCTGGCAGCCTAGCTCACTGCCCTTCTGCAGGGGTTCTGTTCCATTTGGGCTACTGCATCCCTCCCCAGAGGAGGCTGTTTTAGCAGCTGGGGTAGCAGCTCCTGGAAGATGCTTTGGGATCTTTTTGGGACCAAGGGGTTAGCAAACAGAACTCCTCAGCTGGCAGAGCCCATCGCCTCTCTGCCCAGTGCCGGATCCCAAAAAGCCATGGAAACTGTAAGCAGGATGCGGGACTCGTGAACCCGCCTGGGAAGTGCCAGGACTATTCAGTCCTTTATATGGAGCAGAAAAGGGACTCTTATTCTCCCTTCCCCATTTCCAGCCTGTTCTCTTTCTTCCTGCAGGGGGCTTTTGGCTCAGACTCCCATCCACTCTCTGGCTACAGACACAACTTCCCTTCCAGACCTGAGCCCACTGGCATTGCTGTGGAGGTGGTGGGGAAAGCCAGTTTTTCGCTGCCCCCAATCAAAAATCCCAGTGGATTCTTTGATTGAATTGGCCTCACCAAATCATATAGGATCCAGTCAAGTGCAGTCCCTGTCTGTGTTGAAAACTAGCTGTGTTACCCTGGGGACTGGCTGTGTCCAAAGAGCTTGTGATCCTGCCTGGACCGACAGCAGCAAACAGTGCCATAACTTGTCACCCCACCCCCAGCAGGGCAGACCCAAAAAGGGCTGGAGATATTTTTGTAAAATGCAAAGGGGGCCAGCCCCAGCGTCATAGCTTCTCATGCTGCAAGGCTGGGAGCAGCAGAGGTCCAGAAAGATACCACCTTGCTTATGTGTAGGGTTACCACATGTCAGGCAAAAGGAGGACATGTCCTCCTTTTTACCATCATGTCCTCCATCCGGCAGGCATTTTAAAAATACATGATTCTGTCTGGCTTTTTACTTACAGAGGTTAAAGTATGCTGGAAGGCCCCAGAACACCCTATTTTTAGGGGGAAGTGTTCCAGAGCCCCCTAATAACAGAAGAATATTATATTAATACTACATTTTCCCCATGCATCTTCCAATGTCCTTTTCGTACTTCCCTGTCCTCCTTTCCATGCTTTGGTATCTGGTAACCCTACTTATGTGACCAGGTGCAGAGGAAGAAGGGGAGAAAAGCCATGCATCAGCAGCTGTAGAAGCTGCGGTACTTCATATATGAACCAAAGCCTGTTCAGACATAGAGGAAGGCGGGCGACTGAACAGAGGGGCCAGGTGCCTGATGTGGGTCAGTGGGCTGCTCACATAGATGGGTTGGATCTGGAGCAGCAAGATACTGGGCTAGATGGGCCAAACATTTTGAGCTGGAGTAGCAAATCCAAGATTCCTTTAAGAAGGTGCACTGCAGTGTATACCCTGTCTCTGGCCCAGACCCAGGCTCAGGGTAAGAGATGCCCCAGTATGAGGGGATAGGCTGGGGTTGCCTTTGAAACAGTCAGTCGACTCATTCTGCTGCAGCTGTCTCCCTCGCTCTCGCTGTTACAGGCTGTTCCCTGGCATGTGGGAACCGGAGCCAGGGGAAAAGGGTCTCTCTTCTATTTATACTGGGGAAAGGGAGAAAGCTGGAGCCTATTGCAGAAAGCAGAGGGGCCTGTGCAAGATGCTACCCCCACCCTCCAAAATCATAGCTGGCGGCTGTTCCTTGTACATCCCACCATCATGGCAGGGAAGGGTGAGAAATAGCAAATGAGAAAAATGGGAACAGGAGTAGGTGCCTATAGAAGACAAGGCCCCAAATATCGGGACAGGTCCATAAAGTCAGTACATTCGGTCACTCTATGGCAAGGAGCCATGCTCTGGAAATGAGCACTGACAGATGGGGGGCTGTGGTTGGCAGGTTGGCTTTGTCCTGGGGAATCTCCCCAAATTGAGTCTGCCCTAAGGGTTCCTGACAGTTTCAGTGCCTCCCACCCTTCCCCTCCCATTCCCCCCATCCTCCACCCCCTGTAACTTGACCCTTTGCTCACAGTAGTTGTTCTTGGCACTGGGGGGACTTTTCCATGACAGCACAGAGCTGAGGTCCTCTTTCTTTGCTGCCTTTGAATAAACGCTGCTGTCCCGGCAGCCTGGCCCTACTCCCACAATCTGCTCACTCGAGTCCCCATCTCCAAGCCCCCAAAGTCTCTGCATCTCCAGTGAGGCCCCTGCCTCACTGAGCTCCTTGAAGCCCCCGCCAGTGCGGGTGGTGGTGGGGAGTTATCCCAGAACATGCCCGTTTCATCTCGAGCAACCCCAGCCCCTCCTCCTAAATACCCATAATAACAAATCCCAGGACCCACGCAGGAGCAGTCACAGGCCCAAGGCAGCAGCACACAAGGGAATTCACAGTCCTTGCTTGGCAGCATATCCCCGAGGGACAAGGGACAGCAGGGCCCATGGGATGAGGCTCTTTTGCCTGGCTTTCTGAGAGTCTCAAAGAACTTCACATGCCTGCATGAGCTGAACCTCATGCGCCTGGACGTGGACTCAGCATCATTCCTATTTTACAGAGAGGGAAACTGAGGCACAGAGCACAAAAATGACTCACCTGACTTGCAAGTCAGTGGCAGGGCTCAAAGGAGAACCCAGGATTCCAGCCAGCATCCCTTCCCCGGGCATTCGTCACAAGCCCTGCATGTGAGAGGAAGTTGCCTAAAGTTCTGAATCTCATTTTATCCCCCATTTGAGTGTTGGGGGGTGGGGGAGCCAGTCAGTCCCCGCTCTGTGCTGACCTGGCTGGCCCTGGCTTCATAGCAGATCTGGCCTCCAAATCCCTGCTCAGGCTTGAGGCTCCAGAATGCAGAAGCAACAATGCCTGGTGAGTAAATTCTGGCCATGGTTCCCTCTGTGGGAACTGCCCAACACCCCTTCCCCCAGACCCCAGCGCCCTGTGCACCTGGAGCACACAAGCTGGCTCCTGAGCCTGAGGCTTTGCCACCCAACTTCTGGAGCCCCACAACATCTGCTCATCCCCCTCCCCCATGCTGCCCTGGAAAGATCTGTTGTGAGTAACAATCCCTGGTTGTTACTGTGCTTTTCACAGATGTCTGAGTGCTTTACAGAGGTAGGTCAGGCTCTTTATCCCCTTATGGGGAAACTGAGGCACAGAGTAGGACCATTTTATTAATCATGGTTATAACAGGGCATAAGGATCAACTCAGAATGGGGTCCCATTGTGCAAGGTGCAGAATGAACTCTGAGTAGCAGATACCCAGCAACAATGCTGGGAACAGAACCCAGTTCTCCTGAAATTCAGTCCCCTGTACTACCAACTAGGCCACACTGCTTAACCAGCCATGGCAGCTCTGTCCCTCTGGCCTCTTTTGTAACTGTTCTCCAAACTCCCTCCCATCGTTCTCTGGCCAGCCCCCTTCCTGATCAGTGCCCAGCATCAGATGGCACCCCCACTGGCATCACTGATGGGCTGTTCAGTAATAATGGCTGGAAACTCAGCAGGCTCTTCTGAAAGCATGTTTGGAGCAACTGTGTCCAGTAATAAGGGAGACAGCCTTGCTATCCCCATCCTCCCCACTGTGCTTTTAGCAAACAGCGGCTGTGGTTGCTGGCCATTCCTGATCCAGTGACATCCATCCAAGGGCTGTGGGGTGATGCCTGGCCCCATCCCAAGTTGCAGAGGGCAGCAAAGACCCCCATTGAGCACCCCACTGTGAATTGGCAATGGGGGGTAGTAATCCATTCCTGAACAAACACGCACATACAGAGATACCCCCCCAACTGTCTGTTTGTTCCTTTGGTGCACTCCATGGGAAGCTCAGTGGCCTAAACCACTGCAATCCCAGTGCTGTTATCAGGCACACGTTGACCCTATGTAGCCCTGACAGTGGATTTTGAGAGCTGTGTTCCAATGCCTGGGGCATAAGGACCGGCCATTTGAGGGCAGGTCAGGGTGTGAACGTGGGGGCTGTCCTCTCTAAGGCTGTGCCAGGTCTGAGCCAGGGACTGGCTGCTGTGCAGGGGTGGGGAATGGGATGTGGGAGTGGGACCTTTCCTCTCTTGCGGGTGGCTGGCTCAAATCTGATCCTAGGTTGGCTTGTGTGGGGTGGCATGGGAGGCGAAGGTGACAAGGAGGCATTTACTCCGGACCTCTGTTTTCGTGCAAGCCCAGAGCACTAATTCTGAGGAGCTGCAGAGCTGTGAGGGCTCGGCAACAGGACAGAAGCCTTTCCTCTCGGGTGGTCCTGACCTTACACTGGGAAGGCTGATTGGGCATGAGGAAAAGAGCCTTGTTTCTCTAGGTAGCTAGTGGCTCTTGAACCCACTTGTGTTCTGGGTTCTGTCTGAATTTTCTGGACATCCAGGGCTGGAGGCAAGGAGGGGCAGGGGCCCTGGGGTCTCACAGAGCCTTTGGGGAGGAAGACTTTGTTGTGGGGGATGCTCAGTGCCAGGGCTGACCCAAAGACACCAGTGCCTAATCAGTCGACTGTGAGGAGACCTGGACTGTGAAATGAGTTGGCCGGTCTCAGTCTAGTTAGGCCGTGGAGTGAGTGGGTCACAGAGATTAGTTCCCTCTCCATGGTTGAGGGACTGTGATGGGGCTGGGAACATACAGAGCCTCCTCATCAGTATTCATCCGTAGCACTCAGGGCTCACGATTAGTCATGATCTGTATTACAGTAGTGTTGCAGAGTCACAGCGGGGCATCAGGACCCCATGGCACTCGGTGCTGTACAACCACAGACCAAAAAGCAAACAGCTTCCAATCTAAGTATAAGATGAGAGGCAGTTGGTGCAGAGAGACCCGCAGAGGGGGCAGCCCATGGAAACATCCGTTCCCTGTTCGTGGGTGTGCTTGCCCTTTTCTGATCTCCTGTCTCCCCCAAGCCTGACCTGCCATGGCCCACAGCAAGAAGGGGGGAGAGAAACCAGAAATTTCCTAGTCCTGCCACCCCCTGGAGACCAGCCCAGTTTTTTTCTGCAGCCCGGAGCCTAGGGTCAGAGGGCTTTGGCCATCCTGAGCTGGCAGGTAAACGCAGGCTAGTTGCTCCAAAGTTTTGGGTGGGGATTGGGGACGGGAAGTGGGGCGGGTGGGGTCTGTCTGTCCTGAGCTCCTTCCCACTCCCCACCTACTGTGTTCTGCCAGGGGATAGATCTGACACAGTTCTGGACCTGAATGTCCCCAAAGATCAGGCTTTGGTTCTGCCAGCAAGGGGATGGGCCCTGCTCCCAAACAGGCATCTGAACGTATCCAAAAGCCAGAGACCAGGGTCACTTCTCATGTAGGCTCCTGAAATGTAGCCTGGCATCCCCTCATCCACCAAGAGGTGGCCACGGCCCAGCCAGTCCTGGGCTCCTGTGCATGGTGTGGCCCTCGTGCCATGTGGCTGTCATGGACACCCCCCCTTCCTGAATCTGTCTTCTCCCTGTGGATCTGTGGGCCTTCGGGCATCCCCTGCCCACTGCATAACACCGCCTCCTTTCTCACCATCCCTTCCCCAGCAGGCTGGGCGGGAATATTCACCAGCGGCAACCACCTCCGAGAATGGCGGTGGCAAGAAGAAACAGAAGGAGAAGGAGCTGGATGAGCTAAAGAAGGAGGTGAACATGGTAAGGATCAGTTGTTCCATCCCACGGGCACTGCTGGGGGACCAGACAGTCAGTTTCTGGTGAAGAATGGTCCTTGACCCATGGCTTTGCAAGGTCGATTTTCAAAGGGGTAGCTGTGTTAGTCTAGTCCAGCAAAAAAGCCAAGAAGTCGCCTGGCACTTAAAGACTAACAGATTTATTTTTCGCATGAGCTTTCGTGGGAGATAATAAAGCATCTGACAAAGTGGGATTATCTCCCATGAAAGCTCATGTGAAAAATAAATGTTAGTCTGTAAGTGCCACACGATTCCTTGTTTTTTTCCTGCAAGGTCGGTCACCCTTCTACACATACATGGCTATCAGTTTGCTTCCCCCATCCTTCCTTGATCTCGCTGATCAACCCTGTGTCAGATGCACCTGCAGACCCCACCACTGAGCCAGGACAGGGAGAGCTGGTTCTGTTGCTGACCAGTGTATGTGTAGGGCTG
This sequence comes from Podocnemis expansa, assembly GCA_007922195.1. Lineage (NCBI taxonomy): Eukaryota > Metazoa > Chordata > Testudines > Podocnemididae > Podocnemis > Podocnemis expansa. Next base: position 3,971,474 of record ML682099.1, read on the forward strand.
CCCTAGATAAATAAGAACAGTGCTCCCAGAGTTATCCGCTGGCTGCACCAGCACACACCTGGCCACAATGCCTCATGTCACAAAGCCCTTTCTGCCCTTGCTCACTCTGACCTGCAAGGGTCACGAGAGCTGCTGGGTGAGTCCGCACTGATGGGCAGAGTCTGCTCAAAGACACTTCTAGACACTGCAGTTGTGAAGGCAAGTCTATCCCCCACATGCCCTGGTGCAGTCATGGCCATTTCAGGGAGGCCATAGCAGGTCACTGATAGAAGGAGCCATCCTGTGGATTTTGGGTCAGACAACGAGGCAATCGGCGATGGAAACAGCAGGTGGATGGGGGATGGCTGGCTGAAGGGTGGCTTGCAGAGGTAGACAGATGGGATCTCCAACACTCCAAATCTGATTTCCTCATGGCCGGGGTAGCTGGGGTCTCCCTGCCCTGATGGCTCAGGGTGAGAGCGTTGGCCCAGGAAGGCATGGATGGCAGGTCTTGATGAGCCAGACTCTGGGCCTCTGCCAGACGGGCTCTTTGTCTCTGGTTCTGTTCCCTGGACATTCAATGCTCTAATCTGACTGTGACCTTCCCCTTGCAGGATGATCACAAACTGTCCCTGGATGAACTGAGCAGGAGATACCAGGTGGATCTGTCCAGGGTAAGTGTGTGTGTGGGTGACCCTACTGCCCCTTGCCCACCCCCTCATACCTCCCTCGGCCACTTTTATTCCCCCTTCTGTCTCACTGCTTGTGCCCAGCCTCCTACTCCTCAGCCAGGGCTGCCATTCCACTCCACACTCCTCGTACACCAGTGGCTCCCAACATTTTCTCTGCCATGGTGCACCTTGCTACCTTTAATTAGTTTGAGACACACCACCATTTAGTTTCCAAATGAGCTCATGAATATTCATGAACCAATGAGCCAATCCAGAGCTCTTTGAGTAGTTTTTCAAAAAAATTTGTGGCACACCTGCTCAGATCTGGCAGCACACCTGTGTGCTTTAGCACACTGGTTGGGAAACACTGCCTTACACCTCTGCCTGACGGCAGCTGTTGCACTGTCATCAGCCATCCCAGGTCCCCCCGCCATCTGACCTCAGCCTCCTGGCAGATCTGGGGAGAATTTGTTCTCAACTCTTGTTAGGGTAGGGTCCTCGTGGAGGATAGGTTGGACACCTGACTCCCACTCTATGGGGCACAGGTTCAGTGCGGGCCCCAGCATCCAGCCCGCTCCATTCATCTGGTGTTCAGACACACAGGGAAAAGGCTCCCTCAGAAACCTAGTGGGGGTTCAATTCACCACCTAAATTCCCTAGCTCCATGAGGCAGATGAAGCCCTTTCCCCTGCAGTGTGAATCATTGGCCGGGTGGGGATGGAGGAGGGGCAAGGACACCCTGTCCCATACAAATCTGGCTCCACAGGGCAGTGGGGGGATTCAGGAGGACTGGACCCTTAGGACTCTGTGATGTGGGGTTGGGGGGGTGAGCTGTGGGCAACAAGGGCTTGGAGAGCCCAGCGTCCCTCCTCCGTTCCCTTTGCTAGCTGGGTCCCATGGGAGAACGGTCATGGTGCAAGGCCAGGGATGGGGAGAGGTGTTCCTCTGGCTTTGAACCATGGCAGCACATCAGCTGGCTCTTTTTCTCTGTCCCCTTCCTTATTCTCTCCCATTTGATCCTTCCTTTGGGCTCTGTTTTGCTCCTTCATTCCCTCCAACGCCTCCTCTGTTTGGGCAGGGTCTGACCAATACCCGCGCAGCTGAGATCCTGGTGCAACATGGTCCCAACGCCCTCACGCCCCCCCCAACCACCCCCGAGTGGGTCAAGTTCTGCCGCCAACTCTTCGGGGGCTTCTCCATCCTACTGTGGATCGGCGCCATCCTCTGCTTCCTGGCCTACAGCATCCAGGCTGTGATGGAGGACGAGCCGGCCAACGACAACGTGAGTCGTGTGGCCAGGGGAATAGGGACTGATCAGACGGGGCAGTGGGAACCAAGTCATTCTGACTGCATCCCAGGGCTGGGAAGAAACTGTCTCTGTGTGGGTTTTCTGCACCCACACCTGGAGTCTGTGGGGGGTTGAACAAACCTGAGAGCTGCACCTCTCTGAAAAGACCCTTCTTCTGTCCTTCCCTGTAAGCGAAGGGGAGAGAGAAGTTCAAGGGGGACCCTCAGTCTGGGCTGAATGTGAGGGCAGCTTGCTCTTGCCCAGAACCTTAGGGGTGACTCACTTTCCTCTGGAGACCTCTCAGAGCCTGGCCTGTGGCAGGCTCCATGGGGCTAGGTTCACACACAGGGGGTTATTTCGATACAAGTTGTTTCGAAACAACTTGTATTGAAATAAGGCCTTATTTCGAAATAAGTTAATTCGAATTAAGAAAATGTTTGTTCGAATTAAGGAAAAAAGCTCAAAGCGAAATAGCATGTTCGGACAACAGTTATTTCGAAATGAGTCACCGTTGTTTCAAAACAACATGTTCTGACAGGATTGTTTCGAAACAATCGTTTCGAAACAATGTTGTTTTGTCACCAAATGGGGTTTAAGTTGTTTTGAAACAACGGTATGTCATGTGAACGTTGCCCTTCTTATTTCAAAACAACCTCTGTTGTTTCAAAATAAGAAATGCCACGTTCACACGACGCACTGTTGTTTCAAAACAACTGTGCATCGTGTGAATGGTTTTTTTTGTTTCGAAACAACCTTGTTGTTTTGAAACAAAAATGCTGCGTGAACACAGCCCATGTGGGGACGAAACAATGTTGTTTTGAAACAATTGTTTCGAAACAATGCCGTCTGAACATGTTGTTTTGAAACAACGGTGACTCATTTCAAAATAACTGTTGTCTGAACATGCTATTTCGCTTTGAGCTTTTTTCCTTAATTCGAACTAACATTTTTCTTAATTCGAATTAACTTATTTCAAAATAAGGCGTTATTTCAATACAGCTTGTATCGAAACAACTTGTATCGAAATAACCCCCTGTGTGTGAACACAGCCATCATGGGTCTCCTCCCTAGAGTTTCACTCAGCTCTGGAATGTGTGTCACTAAGTTCAACCGTGATCAAGTGAGCAGCGTCTCTGGATCAAGGCAGATGGAGCTGGGCTGAACGGGTCTCACCCGCACCCCTGCCCCCTCTGCACTAAGTAAGAGATCCAGTAATGTGAGCTGGGCACCGCCCTGGGTTATCTCTCTTTGGAGACCTGCAAGTTCTGCAGTGAGTGAGGAAGGAGTCAGTTGAGGGCGCTCTCCCTTTGTGGTCTGGGCTGGCTGTTAGCCCTATGACACGGTGCTAGGGGGCTCTGTGTTGTGGGGAATGATGAGGGTGGCCCAGGAGGGGGTGCTCTCCCAATGGACCCAGTACTAACTGCAGTGGTTAGCCGTTCCAGGCTGCCCCACAACTCACCTTTGGGATCAGACTCTGTCCAGGTACTAACTATTTGCAATCATTAAAGAACTAGCTTTTCATCCCAGTCAGAGTGTCAGCCCAACTCTCACCACCAGGAATTGCCTATTTCTCTCCCAGGGTCAGATATTTGTTGCATCTTGTTCTAAACTGCCTCCTCCCACCCCAGAGGTGGCTACATTGCAGCAGTGGGTGAAGGAATACCCAGCATCTGAACAGTTTCCTTCTCTTCCCAGCTATACCTGGGTGTGGTGTTAGCTGCTGTGGTCATCGTCACTGGCTGCTTCTCCTACTACCAGGAGGCCAAAAGCTCCAAGATTATGGACTCTTTCAAAAACATGGTGCCGCAGGTAGGAGCAGCCCTCTCCAATCCTCTGCTCCTTGCTGGCCCCACGTGGCACAGGAAGGAGGAGACTGGCCACTTAAAAGCGGTTCAGACTTGAAGAGTCATGGCCAAGCTACAAAATGTTGCTTGCAGAAAACCCACAGCTACCAAAGACAGCCCACTTCATAGGGGATAGAACCTGGATCTTCCTAGCCAAAGGCCCAACCTTCTGAGCTAGAGAAGGATTCTCAGTGACTGCCAGCATTATAGGGCATATGACACACAGCCCAGGAGCTCTGATGCCATCCAACAGAGGAAAGAATTTTCCCCTCTAAGCCTCCCTTTTGATCCTAAAGCCCCTTAACAGTGGAGGCAGATCCAGGCAGCATAGCTGGGATCTGGATTGAGGACCCCTCTAAAGGTTCGGGGCAAGGTTTGCACTAGGATTTTAGTCCATTTGGGAAATGTGAGTCCAAGTCCATTTGCAGGGTGTTAAGATCTCAGCTAGTCCCTTGCAACAGGGAACCCAGCCTGTGTGGTTCCTTGGCTCCCTCTAGTGACAACCAGGCCACAAATACCCAAGAAGCAGTCCTCGACAGGAATGGGAAAAGGACCCTTTAGCTCTGTAGTGGCTGATGTCTTTAAATCCAGAGCTCCCAGATCTAGTGCCTGCTGCCAGCAACCAGCCCCGGGGCATAGTACTGTGAAAGCCGTTGCAGAAATATCCCAGACCATTGCTGAGAGATCCGGGGAAGGGAATACAGAGCTGGGGGCAGGCACACCAGGTGGTTCTTGATCCCATCCAGTGAATTCTCCTCCTCCCTGAGCCATTAGCCCAGAAATGGCCATTTCTGAGTTGGGCCACTCAATGGTCGAAGTATAATTTGATGGGGCTTAGAACCTTCCTAATCTCTGGATCCCCTTCATTTATTGTCAGAGCCCCCTTCATGCATGTGTGGGCCCTGCCAACCACTTCTCAGTACCAAATGCATTGGTTATTTCTCCATAAAAATATTTATAATTTTATATGGTGTTCATGTTTATATCAATTATTGTCACAAACTAGCTAACACTGCATAACACAATAAGTATTGTGATTAACAACATGATAATTAAATAAAATGTTATATGTAATTTATTGAATACAATGCAAGGCATAAGCAGAAACAATCAAAACAAAGGGCACGTCTACGCGGCTCTTTTATTTCGAAATAACACCCGTTATTTCAAAATAAAAAAAATTTGGTCTATATGACGTTTCCTTATTTCGAAAGGACGAGAAATAAGGATCGTCCTTCCGAAAAAGTAAAACCTGCCCCCCCCCAAATGGCCGTTATTTCGAAACAGATATTTCGAAATAACGACTTTAGACCTGTTGTTTCGAAACAACACTGTTGTTTCGAAACAACTGTTTCAAAACAACAGGTCCAAACGGCTTTATTGCGAAATATCCCTTCCGAAATAACAGCTATTGGGATTGCAGGCTTTCCCTTAATTCGAATTAACATTTTGTTAATTCGAATTAACTTATTTTGAAATAAGGATTTTATTTCAAAATAACTCATTTCGAAATCCTTATTTCAAAATAACCATGTGTGTGTAGACATAGCCAAAGAAAACCACAAAACTGAATTTATCGCTTGCAGTAAAACACAGATATGCAAACTCTCATTAATATCAACATACGTACATTTTTGGTTGAAGCTAATTTCAACCAAAACCATTTGTAAAATCAATTAATATTTTTCATAGTCTGCCACATTGATTTCATTGCTCCACCTTCTCCTTGAAAGCCAGTCTTTCCTGAAAGACCTTGAGAGCTAGTTGCTGCTCTCTGGTTTAAAAGTAACCATGATTTGACATACTTTACAGGTTCCCACAATGCAAATAAAGGCCTGTCAGATTTGTGGGGCCCAGGAATGGTGTTCCTAGGCATCCCCCAGTACTTTAACCCCTGGGGCCACTCATCCTAGCCCCTGCCCAGCCAGTCTCTGCCATGCTGCACTGAGGGAGGTCTCCTGTCTCGCACTGGTAGAAGTCAGGGGAGACCTTACTGAGGTTGAGTGACATTGGAAGCAGGCCAGTAGCATGCCCAGCTTGGGAGGATGCAGGAGAGCTCATGAGGCAGCCTTTCGCAGCCTCGCAGGAATGCAACAGCTGAGCTGATTGCTGAGTGCTAGACATGGTTGAGACCTAGGAGCAGGGGCAGTGGGTTTCTAATCTAGAGCATCCCTCTGCCTGGTGGAAGGAGGCTGCAGCTGTGACCCGCCCCTCCACCCCCACCAAGTCTTTGCTTAGGCAGAACTTAAATCTTCAGGGGAATTTCACTTGAGCCGAGCAGCAGGCCAAGCGACCAGGGGAGGAAGAGTGGGAGGGGGTGGACTCAGGGCAAGGCAAACCACATGCATGTGTGGGACTTTGCTCATGGCTAGCTGCTCCTGCCCCTGGCAGGACTCCCCCACCAGATGCTGGGACCCATCAGTGCAGAAAGGGGAAATTACAGGGTGCTCCAAGGGCGGGAAACTCTGGTGCAGTGCTCCTGCCTTTAACCCTCCTAACTCCCTCTGGTTGCTTTTGGCAGCAAGCGCTGGTGATCCGGGAGGGTGAAAAGATTCAGATCAACGCGGAGAATGTGGTGGTCGGGGACCTGGTGGAGGTGAAAGGAGGAGACCGAGTCCCTGCCGATTTGCGCATTATCTCCTCCCATGGCTGCAAGGTGAGGATGGCGGGACTGTGTCACAAGCCGGCATGGGGGCACCAGAAGTTGGAGGAGAAGGAGGCATGCTGGGCTATGAGATGGTGGAAACTTGTGGTGGATGAACAGACAGGCCAGTTGTACGTGATGAGAGCCCTGTTTTGTCTATCTTACAAGAACAGACCATATGAGGGCTTGCTGGTCTTGTCTCGTGGCTCTGTGAGATCTATCCACAGGGCCATATAGGGCAATATCGGTGCCTACCTTGGAGGGGCCGCTGAGGCACACCCTTCAGACTCTGTAGGGACCCCCAGAGTTTATACCCCCACTGATGGATGTAGGTGGGATGTGGTTCCTGTCCGATCCCCATGGGCAGTGGGTTGCATCAGGACAGCATGGGGTGAGGTTGCAGGGAGGGGGTGAAAAGGCTGCACTGTCCCCTTGTAACCGACTGCGGCCTGACCAGTGTCTCAAGGGAACAGCACTGCCAGCCCAACCCCTGGCACCCTACAGAAACCCCCAGCCTTACCTGAGAAGGGCACTACTCCCTCCCCTGCCTTGCCCTGACAAACACCCTGGATCCAACACTCCCACCCCCCCCAATCCACCCCTAAGCCCAGTGTTCACATTCTCCCATGCCCCCCTGCTCTCCAGACCAACAGCGCAGCTGCCAGGCACCCACCGTCAGTTGAGTAGTGTAAGGGGGCCTGCCAGGAACCCCAATGTGCTGTGCTCAGGGCCCCACATGAACTAGTGCTGGGGGCAGGGGGTACTTGAGGGATTGGACATGGGAGCCTGAGATCAAGAGGGTCTGTCCGTCTTTCTGTTCGTCTGTTGGGACAGCATCAGGGCTTATAAAGTGACATCAGTGATGGGGCAAGGGATGGACAATGAGGGAGACTGGATGCACCCATGCTCTATCTCTTCCTCCCATCTCTATCTCTTGGGCCTGTCCCTCTATCTCCGAGACTTCTGACTGGGCTCCCGTTGCCTTGGCAGGTGGATAACTCCTCACTGACGGGCGAGTCGGAGCCCCAGACCCGCTCCCCTGAATTCACCCACGAAAACCCCCTGGAGACTCGCAACATCTGCTTCTTCTCCACCAACTGTGTGGAAGGTGAAGAGGGAGATGGGAAGCTGGGGGTGGGATACAAAGGGAAATTGAAAGGGCAAGGATGGGGGAAAATGAGAAGGATTGTTGCCTTCAAGGTGTCTTGACCGCAGCATTGCAGGGGCAGTGCCAGGACACCCAGTGCCGGGAGGATGCCTAGGCAGACAACTGGGTCATGATTCCAGGAAGGTTCGGCCATAGGACTGTGATCAGGGCCAGGCTTCAGGGAACGCTGTGCTGGATGGAGAGCCCTGGAGGATGGGGATTCCCATTGCCCAGAGATAGGCCTAATCCCAGAAATGAGCCAGGCCCAACTGTTCAACCCCTGCCAGGCCCATCACCTACTCAACGGGTGGCAAACGATTGCCTGGTAGCAGTGAGCGGCCTGGTCCAGTCCCCATACTTCCAAGAAGGGCCCAGCCTGGTGGGATGGGCTGAGATCTCCCAAGCTCATTGCACATAATGGCCACCAGGCCATGATTAGCAGCCTGAGCTGGTTTTGAATGGATCCCATGGACAAAGTCTCCTGGTCCAGGACGGAGAAGATGCCCATGGTCCAGCCAAGCCATGCATGGGGGAACTGCTAGATTGTTAGGGTCCCTCAATCCATCTTTCAAAGGAACGGTTCCTGTGCTCCCTCCCAGTCCAAGACCCCCCACGCCAGTTCCAGTCTTGAAACATGTCTGTCTCCCACTAACCACCACTGCACTAGGCACTGCACGAGGCATTGTCATATCAACTGGGGACCGCACGGTGATGGGCCGCATCGCCTCCCTGGCTTCCGGGCTGGAGGTGGGCCGCACGCCCATTGCCATGGAGATAGAGCACTTCATCCAGCTTATCACTGGGGTGGCCGTCTTCCTGGGCCTCTCGTTCTTCATCCTCTCCCTCATCCTTGGCTACACCTGGCTGGAGGCTGTCATCTTCCTCATCGGCATCATCGTCGCCAACGTCCCGGAGGGGCTCCTGGCAACTGTCACGGTAATGGGTTCTGCGTCAGTGACGTCTTGCTTAGTCTGGAGTAGGACCTGAGGCATGCTCCTGCTCTGCCCGAGGGTGGGGCTGATCCCCCAAGCAGTGAGCTGGCGAGGGCTGGGTGCAAATCCTGCCTCACCCTCATCTGCTCTGACTCCTTCCCTCTCTCGCCCACAGGTGTGTCTGACCCTCACTGCCAAGCGTATGGCGCGCAAGAACTGCCTGGTGAAGAACCTAGAGGCGGTCGAGACACTGGGCTCCACCTCCACCATCTGCTCTGACAAAACAGGCACCCTGACCCAGAACCGCATGACGGTCGCCCACATGTGGTTCGACAACCAGATCCACGAGGCTGACACCACTGAGGACCAGTCTGGTGAGGGGCTGTCGCTGCTTCCTGCCACCCACTCCCTGCCCAACCCACCTGCATCCCCTGTTATCTGTACCATTGCCTCTCTGCCACCCCTTCCCCTTTGTCTATACTGTCATGACCCCGATGTCCCTGCCCATGCTCCCCATGCCACTGCCCACATTACAGCCACTACCACAATCCATACCACCACCGCCCACACCCACACCCATTTTCCCACTCACAGCCCCCTGTCACAGATCTGCAGGATCAAGGTCGTAGATCCACAGGATCGCAGCTGCAGTCCCAGCTTTGGAACAGTCGCTTGGCCATGGATTCTCAAACTTTTTTGTTGGGACTTCTTTTGAAAATATTTCAGGCTGTGCTGACCCCTCTGACAAAGTGCTGACCCCCACGCCCATGCCATGTCACCCTTATGAGCATGTGCAGGGACTGATAGCTCATGATAATCTCACCACCCCCTGAGTGGTCATTACTCCCAGTTTGAGACCCCGTCAGTGCCAGGACCCCTCAGACTGAATCTCACTCTTCATCCAAAGTAAGCCCTGCAGCTTCACCGCCTCCCAGATTAGGCCTCTGGGTCCTCCATAACCCTATTTTCCCCGTGAGCTCCATTCAGCGAATCTGTCCAAACTGGGCCCTGGAGGAGATGTGTCCACTCCCCAGGGATTCATGCACCTTGCCCATGACACTCACACAGAGCTGGCAAACCAGCTGGGTTTATCCACGAACAGGCCTGCAGCCTGGTAGTGAACAGAAGGGTAAATCCCAGAGCCCAAACAGGCTGCAGTGAAACCCTTGGTTCAAGCTCTGGCTGTCTCCACCTGAACAGCTTGGTTAGATGCCAGGTGAGAACCCCATCTACTAGTAGCCAGCTCTCCCCTTCCCCACTCAGCCTTTCCCTCTGGGTCAGGGGTTGCTAGGTGTCAATGTCTGGGTAATTGCATTGACTACTGTCTCCTTGAATGCTCCACTGACTGGGGGCACACCCACACCTCTGCCCCTTTGTCTGCCCTGAGAGTAGGGGGACCAAACAGAAAGTGTGAAAAATTGGGATAGGAGTGGGGGGGCCATGGGCACCTATATAAGAAAAATCTCTGCATACCGGCACTGTCCCTGTAAACTCAGGACATCTGGGCACCCTACCCGAGAGCAAACAGTTCCCCATACGCTGGTGGGTAACAAAGCAGCATATAGGGGAAACTAAGGCATGAACAGACTTCCTTAAAAAGTTGCAAAAGAGTCCCACATCATTACACTCCCTCGCTGTGTCTACCGTCACCTATGCCCTCCCCACTCATGGTCCATGCCAGCTCCAGCCATGCTCTCAGGTACCATCCCCGCACTGCGTGCCTGTCACCCCCATCTCTGTCCATGCCTCATCTACTCCTGCCACTCCCTGCATCCCCCTCATCTCCAACCAGGCTCTAAACCCTCACCACCGTCCCCCTTCATCATCTCCACTCACATGTCATGACTGCTGGTGCCCCCACCACAGCTGCTTGTTGCCCATGCCCCTTGTGCCTCTCACAACTCCTGTCCATGTCTCCTGCCACTGCTCCACACCTCCACTGGCCACCCCAGCTCATCTTCTAGTGTATCCCCCTGCCCCAGCTATCCTTGCTTCCCACTACCTGTATTAGCATAATCCCTGATGCTGCTTCATGGCAGGGCTGAAGTGAGGGGGCAGGGAGGCATTTGTGGTGCTGCAGGGTCAGCTGAGCTGAGCCCCAGAGTGTATCCTTCATCTGAGTTTGATCCCATGGGAGATGCTGGCCCATGTTGCTGAGAACCTCAAATCTGGGAGGCTCTGCCTTGGAGACCCAGGCACCTCCCAAGAACATGCTGTGGCCGGAGCTTGGCTGGATTTGAGGTTGTAGGAAAGCTCCTGACTACATCACCCTGGCCTCTGCCAGCAGGGGATGCTGTTGATGCTCCACTCACCCTTTTAGTCCTGTGTTTGGGAGTCAGGGTAGAATCATGTCTGACGGGCATGTCTCCTTCCAGGTGCGACCTTTGACAAGCGCTCCCCCACCTGGGCAGCCCTGGCCCGCATCGCCGGCCTGTGCAACCGAGCCGTCTTCAAGCCAGGCCAAGAAAATGTCTCCATCTCCAAGGCAGGCTGGATTCCCGGATCCCAACGCTTGCTCCCAGGCACTCTGTGTGGCCCCTTCAGGATCTTGAGTGAGATCAGTCCCAGCACTGAGCACTTCAGATGTCCCAGGGAATATGGATTCTACAGGGTTCCCCCTGCCCCACTCATCATTTGCACTGCTCTGATCCCCTCCTGTGGTGCTATGTGAGCAGAAGGGAGCTGGGAGGAGCTACACTGAGACTGGATCTTGGCATCTCTGACAGCTGCAGTCAGACAGGTTCACGCCATCCAGGGGCCTGAATGGCTCACATCTTCTGAGATGCATGCTGGGTAGCTGGCCTCAGAGTGCATAGAGCCATGCGGTGCCAATGTGTATAGCAAGCAGCCCAGGGGAGCGGGGTCTCCTTGGGCCAGATCCTGATGCATGAGGCTGTCTTGCTCCTTGCCTCAGTAGGGCCATCATTATAACAATGCCAAGTGAGCCCCAGCAGTGCCAGATCAGAGCAGTGGCTCATGTGTACCCATGGTCCTGGCTCTGCTGCCCAGCATCAGAGTGCATCTAGACCAGTGTCCTGGCACCCTGATTAGAGCACTGGGCAGTACATTAGGTTTCCTCTAGTGTCCAGTACTCCATATTTTGGATCAGAGGCCCCCTAGACTTTGTCATATAGCGTGGGATATGCTACAGCATGCCCCCACTGGCCATGGCTGTGGGTGCACTCCTACTAATACTAATGGCCATCACTCAGCCACGTCTCTGATCCTGTTGGTCATAGCCTTGCCTCGCCTCTGCATCCACTGGCCTCACCCCTGCCTTCCCCTTCAGCCATGGCCCCACCAGCTGCACCCATCTCTTCCCAGGCTGCCCAGCAGTGCCCCCTCTGGGCTGTCCCCATTCCGCACTGACGGCTCCTCTCCCCTCTCCAGCGGGACACAGCTGGTGATGCCTCCGAGTCGGCTCTGCTTAAGTGCATCCAGCTCTCCTGCGGCTCCGTCAAGAAGATGCGGGACAAGAACCCCAAAGTGACAGAGATTCCCTTCAACTCCACCAACAAGTACCAGGTAGGGCTAGGGCTGGAGCATGGGCCCACACATGAGCTGGATTGATACGGCCACATATCAGGAACAGACATGGGCTGTCAGGCTGGAGCAAGGAGGAAATGAACTGTGCCTTGGGGGCATCCCTGGGGATAAGCGCTGGGGGAATGCGGTAAGCCAAAGTCATGCCCCCTGGATAGAGCTATACCATGGGGTGCTGGCTACTCCACTCCCAGCACCCCTAGCCCCCAGCTATGCAGGCTGATCTTGCCGGTGTTCATTGAGCAGATTCAATCCTTGTGCATAATTGATGGTCACAGATGGGAGACTGTGCTCTGGCTAGAGACCAGCTCCCACCCATAGTCTGCTGAGCTCCCAGCCAGCAGGCCAGGAGGAGCTAGAGGAAGCCCAAGAGCAGCCCCAGGGCAGACTGTGGGGAGCAAGAGATCAGGAGAGGGGCTGAGACCAGACTGGGGGGAGAGCAGGTGGGTTGGGAGGGTGAAAGGATGAGAGGAGCTGGAGAGACAGAGGAAGTGGAAGCCAAGGAAGCCTCCTCTCCCCTTGCCTAGAGGCCATCCCCAGTCCTTGGACACAGACTGCACTGATATTAATGCCACACCCTGTAAGAGGAGCAGCAAGGGACTCAGCTCTCTGTAGAGTACAGTGCACCAAGAGTCCAGCCCCATCCTCCCAGCGTGGCTCTCTCCACCCAGCTCCTTTTTGCTTTCCAGCTCTCCATCCATGAGCGCGAGGACAACCCTGAGGGCTATGTGCTGGTGATGAAAGGAGCTCCGGAGCGCATCCTTGACCGCTGCTCCACCATCCTGTCGCAGGGCCAGGAGCTCCCCCTGGACGAGGAGATGAGAGATGCCTTCCAGAACGCCTACTTGGAGCTGGGCGGACTGGGGGAGCGAGTGCTGGGTGAGGGTTCCTGCTTGGAGGAGATTGTGAATGAGCGAACCACGTCTGTGTGTGCAGGGGGGATTGTGAGTGACAGGCAGAGGTTACTGCAGACAGGGGTACGTGTGTGACCATGGCTCACTTTGGTGGTCTTGGCTCTCTCAGGCTTCTGCCATCTTTATCTGCCGCAAGACAAGTTTCCCCGGGGGTTTAAGTTTGATGTGGATGAGATCAACTTCCCCACCACCAACCTGTGCTTTGTGGGGCTCATGTCCATGATTGACCCGCCCCGGGCAGCTGTGCCAGATGCTGTGGGCAAGTGCCGGAGTGCAGGGATTAAGGTAAGGTGCTGAGGCTGAGATCTCACTACCAGGCCAGGCCATGCCTCAGGCAGGGGGCAGAGCAGCCCCCCAGGTGTGGCCATGCAGAAAGCTCACTGTGTTTGCTCCCTACGGATAGAAACCCATTGACCCAGGCCATACTAATGTTCCTCAGTGTTCAAAACCCAGCAGGCATGGTGCATTGGTCCAGGTGCTGTCATGTCAGGAGCAGGACTCAGGAGTCCTGGCTCTCACTTTAACCACTAGACCTCACTCCCTGCTGTATCTGGGAGTCGTGATTGCCTGCAACCTTTCTCAATCTAGAAACTAGACCTTGCTCCTCTCCCAGATTTGGGAATAAATTCCAGGAGTCCTGCCCAACAGCTGTCCTGCTTTAACTACTAGACCCTCCTCCTGGAAGAGCTATGAACAGAATCTAGGTGTCCCAGAGCCCTGCTCCATTCCCAAAGTGCTGGGCTCTGCCCATCAGTGTCCATGCCCTGACTGCTACGTTGCTCCACTCCCAGGTGATCATGGTGACTGGCGACCACCCCATCACCGCCAAGGCCATCGCCAAGGGTGTGGGCATCATCTCCGAGGGCAATGAGACGGTGGAGGACATAGCGGCCCGGCTCAACATCCCTGTTAGCCAGGTCAACCCCAGGTAGACTGGTCCCGGCACCTGTAGTCCACCAGCTGGTCTGTGGGGACTGGTGAGCCCTGACACTGCTCTTGCCCTGCAGGGAGGCCAAGGCCTGCGTAGTGCATGGCTCCGACCTCAAGGACATGACCTCGGAGCAGCTGGATGAGATCCTCAAGAACCACACAGAGATAGTATTCGCCCGCACATCCCCCCAGCAGAAGCTCATCATCGTGGAGGGCTGCCAGAGGCAGGTGGGGGAGCCAGCACTTCGGGGAATCCTTGAGCACCCACCCTGTCCCCTGCTGGCCAGCTTGATCCACATACCTGCCCTCAATGGCACCACCAGGGAGGCTAGGCCAGTGCCCACACACTGCATGCCCCCAAGCACAGCTCTCAGTGGGGCCACTCTGAACAGCTGGCCAGCTTGGAGATGTCCCTGCCTCTCTGAAACCTCTTGCCATGCCTTGCTTCTTGCAGAGCTGGGCACTGTGGGATAGGTATCCACAGTGGAATAGCTACAACAGCACTCGTGTGTCCATGGATTGGGCCAAGCCCAGTCAGCGCAAAGGCTTAATGCCATCCAAGTGCCGAGTGACTCTGCTCTCCTCCAGGCAGCCACTTTGCATCCCAGCACAACGGTCACATTCCTCTAACCACTGAACTGCACTTCACATCCCTGGCAGCCCTAGAACTCTCAGCACCCCCTAGTGCTGTAACCGCTAGCCCCCAAACCCTCTCCAGAGTAAAAAGTGCAACCCAGGAGTCCTGACAGCAAGGCCTGTCTGCTGTGACGAGTACCTCCCAATCCCCTTCAGAACCCAGGAGTCCTGTTCCCTCCAGCCCTTTGTTCACCCCCAAGCCTTGTGACCCCCCTGAGGCTCAAGGACTCACTTGCCAGTCCTATCTCTCCGGGATGAGACAAGAGCCATTCCTGCCCAGACCCAAGCTGGTGTGGGGTGAGGTGACAGAGCTGGGGTGAACGTAGTGATCCGTGCCAGGTTTGACCCAGACACCAGAGCTAAGTGGGTGAGAGAGATCCTGGTCAGGATCAGTCCCCTACAGCATGGGTGTGCTGCTGAGTCCCCACGCCCCAGCACCTTCCTCTTCGGGGTCTCTTACCCTGCTCTCCTTCCAGTGCTGATCATGCCTCAACCTCCCTAGGGTGCCATTGTGGCTGTGACTGGAGATGGTGTGAATGACTCACCAGCCCTGAAGAAGGCAGACATTGGCATTGCCATGGGTATTGCCGGCTCTGACGTTTCCAAGCAGGCGGCTGACATGATCCTGTTGGATGATAATTTTGCTTCCATCGTGACAGGAGTGGAGGAAGGTGGGTGCCCAGGCTGGTGTGGGGGAAGGGAGGCGGGCAGTACCCTCCCTCACACACCCTGATATCTCAAACCCAGCTGGTTTGTGACACGGACATCAGCCAAACAGCAGGTTGGCACTGAGGCCCAGGGCACCTAAGAAAGTGGCCTGTGTAGGGGGCAACCAGTCTAACCCCTGCTTAGGTCAGCCCCTTGCTGCCTGGCCGTGGGGATCTGTTCTCCAATGAGAAAATCCCAATTGGTGCCCAATGCTCCCTCACTCAGGCTGGCACTTTCTTACATTGACACCTCTGGAGCAAGAATGTGTCACCGTCTTCAGCCATGCTGCACCAGCGAAGGCTGGTGCTGGTGGGATCGGAGCATGGCCCTGGGCCAGGCTGGAATTTGGGGGGGTGAACGTGGAGGAAGCTGACATTGTAACCACCTGAGTGCCAGTCGTAAGGCTATGACACAGCCACACCTGCCCCCTCTGATCCCCTACCACTTACACTCAGCGCTATCTTCATCCTCCGCTCCACCTGGCCCAGCCTACCAGTCCCCCACAGCTTTCTGCCAAGGGACTCTCACCCTCCCTGTGCTCGATCCTGCCAGGCCGCCTGATCTTCGATAATCTCAAGAAATCCATTGCCTACACCCTGACCAGTAACATCCCCGAGATCACCCCCTTCCTGCTCTTCATCATCATCAACATCCCGCTGCCCCTGGGCACCGTCACCATCCTCTGCATCGACCTGGGCACCGACATGGTGAGTGAGGAGTGCTGCCTAGCAGGGGAGGGAGCAGGGGCGTGATGGGGTGGGGGATGAAATCAGGGGGTAAAAGAGAACAGGGGAGTGGCCAGAGAGCACAGTGCCCTGGGATAGATGGTGGCATTAAGAGGAGTTGCCATGCCCTTGTCCTTGGTTTTGGCTGTGTTGCAGCATGTAAAGCCATCCTGAGCTCTTAGGGTGTCCTTTCATCTGCCCTGGGGGCCCTGAGTGCCGCACGAGTGCTAGGGCGAGGCAGGTGGAACACGTTGCTAGGGGCATGGTGCAGGATCAGGGAATTGGACTCTGCTGGCAGTGACACCAAAGGCTCCTTCTCCTCTTGGCAAGAGGATGGAAGCGGTGAAGATACAAGCCTGACTTAGCGTCTTTGGCATGGCAGTGACCTGGCCAGCTCAGCTATATTCCCTGCATCCCAAGCCCCAGCCCAAGGCTAGTGTGGCAGTACAGGAATGAAAAAACAACAAGGAGTTGTGTGGCACTTTAAGACTAACAGATTTATTTTTCGCATGAGGTTTCGTGGGAGAAGATCCCACTTCCTCAGATGCTTTGAAGATGGGTGAACTTACAGAAAGGAATGAAACTAAATGCAAGGGGGTGTAAAACATAGGATCAGGTCATACAGTAACAGCAAATCAGAGCAGTTTTCGGGTTCAAACCGTGGGAAGCCTGAAGTCAAATTACCTTTTATTTGTAAAGGGAAAGAACCCATAGTTTTGTTAACGACTGTCAAAATGTAGCTGGGACATCAAGCCTTCAAAGAGAAACAGCTGAACTCGAATTAATATGCAAGCTAAATTCTGTGAAAGCAGGACTTAATTGAGACTATGGGTTCTTTTCCCATTACAAAAGGTAATTTGACTTCAGGCTTCCCATGATTTGAACCTGAAAACTGCTCTGATTTGCTGTTACTGTATGACATGATCCTATGTTTTACACCCCCTTGCATTTAGTTTCATTCCTTTCTGTAAGTTCACCCATCTTCGAAGCATCTGAGGAAGTGGGATCTTCTCCCACAAAAGCTCATGCAAAAAATAAATCTGTTAGTCTTAAAGTGCCACACAACTCCTTGCTGTTTTTTTACTGGACTAGACTAACATGGCTATCCCTTTTGAAAAAGTACAGGAGTGGTTTGAGCTGGTCATACCAATCCCAGACTGGCTGCAAGGCAGTCTGTGCTGAGTGTTAGGCGGGTCAATGCATAGATGGAGGATGGGATGATCTTGCTAGGTCATCAACTGTTACAGGCCCTAAGCAGGTGTGTGGGGGGGCAGAAACAGGTGCCAAGAGGACAAGGGGGTCACAGTGAGCCCAGGAGAACCATGGCTGATTCTTGGGCTGCCTTTCAAAGCCACACAGTCTTTGGGGCTGTGGACTCATTTCCCCACTGGGAGCATCTTTGTTCAAACAGGGCCAGAGATTGCCCTTGCTGTACCACCAAAACCAGTCCTGCCCTGGGGATGGGCCCACTGAAGGTTCTCCATCCCCAGGGGGCAGGACCCCACACCCCTGCAATGAAGTCAGGCCTGGATACGAGCCCTGCACTTTGGGACCCTCCCTCCAGAGGAAAGGGGTTGCTAATTCCATTCAATATATGTCCATGGGCCCCAGCCCCATTCACTCGTGCCCCCTTTTGCCCCACCAGGTCCCTGCCATCTCCCTGGCCTATGAAGCCGCTGAGAGCGACATCATGAAGAGGCAGCCGCGGAACCCCAAGACAGACAAGCTGGTGAATGAGCGGCTCATCAGCATGGCCTACGGACAGATCGGTGAGTGGAGCTGTGGGCACTGTCTGTTCAGTCTGGGGCTGCACGCCTTCACAGAGCGCCCCAGTCCAGGGGCTGCAGGAAGCCATACTATTGGTTGGATAGAAGGTGCTCTTCCCTGAGTTTGTGCTGAACCCAGTACCCCACCATGGCTGAAGGAGGTGCTGTGCTCAGGGAATGGTGGGGATTGGAACTGACCTGTACCCTTGGGTGACTGCAAGGGGTGCTGTGCTGTAAGGGCAGTGGGGTGCTGGCACTAACCCATACCCCAGAATGGCAGCAGGTCTAGATGAGAAGCTCACCTCTGGTACAGCAGCCCATGGGGAGCCCCTCTCACCCCCTGGGGTAACTGTCTGCCTCTCAGAGAGCTCCCATGGGTAGGAGAGGTGCCTTGTGCAGGGCTGTGGCCATTAGCTGAGTCATGCCCAGTTGGGACTGAGCTGGTTTGGGAGCAGGCCATGCTGAGTCGCCCACGTGCAGGACAGGTCCATGGGGAGCAACTGTCTCCTTTGCAGTTCCAGGCTGATACTGAGCATTTACGGGTCTCTGCTTCTCTCTCTCTCCCCTCCCTCCTGCTTGCCTACCCTCCTTCTCCCAGGGATGATCCAGGCCCTGGGTGGGTTCTTCACCTACTTTGTGATCTTGGCGGAGAATGGGTTCCTGCCCTCCACCCTGCTGGGCATCCGCCTGGACTGGGATGACCGCTCCAAAAATGATCTGGAAGACAGCTATGGGCAGGAGTGGGTGAGTTCAGTGTGGCCCCAGGAAGCCGGGGCAAGGAGAGGGGGGAGACAGGCAGACCCCCACTTCTCCAGTGTTTATGAAGCTCCTGGGAGCACCCCTTTTGGCTGCGGCAGGGCACTCATCCCATCAGGAAATAAGGGTACTGACTGAGCGGTTGCCTGTGTGGCATGCAGAGTCTTGCTGCCTGAAAGAGCCAGACTAAAGCCAATAGCCCTCCCTCACGCCCTGTGTCCTGTCCCTGTCCTGGCAGACCTATGAGCAGCGCAAGGTGGTGGAGTTCACATGCCACACAGCCTTCTTTGCCAGCATCGTGGTGGTGCAGTGGGCCGACCTCATCATCTGCAAGACCCGGAGGAACTCTGTCTTCCAACAGGGCATGAAGTGAGTTTCTGTCCCCTTATCTTTGCCTCCTCCTGCTTATGCGGGACCCACAGGTCTTCAGTCCCCACCTGATACTGGGGAGGAGTGTTGGCCATGCTGCTGTAGGTAGGAGGGTGGGGGCTTGATAGGGGACACCGTGTTAGTAGTCAGGACTGTGAGCAGTGCCCCAGTGGGAGCTGCACTGCAGGAGGGGTGAGGGGGGGCTCTCCCAGCTAAGCCAGCGCTGATGCCAGGGCCCAGTGCTGTGCTAGGGGGTGCTGTGTTGATGGGTAAGGAGTTGGGGGGCACTGCTGGCCTCAGAGAGATGCTAGGGGGCTCTGTGCTGCTGGCTGGTCCATAACTCAGATAAGCCATAAGCCTAGCTGTTCTGCTCATGGCTCTTGGGTGGGCAGTCCTGATCCCAGCTGGCTTTGCCCAGCCCCAATTCACCTTCCCCAAAGACTTGTATCCCTGGGATTCCTGACACCGGCCCAAGCTCTGTGAACTGCTGTGGGTTAGGACCAGGGCTCTAGGGGTGCCAGTGCTGGGGGCGGGGGCTCATGTCACGGCCCCCCCACCCATTTCCTGTGTCGTGTTCATCTCCCCTGCAGGAACAAAATTCTGATTTTTGGTCTCCTTGAAGAGACGGCCTTGGCTGCCTTCCTGTCCTACTGTCCCGGCATGGGGGTGGCACTGCGGATGTACCCCCTCAAGTGAGTGATGGACTGCTGTGGGGCGGGACCTCCGAAGGCAGGGAGCTGCTGCCCCCCTCACATAGTGGTGGGTCCATGCCTTGCTCCCCTTCCTCAACACAGTCACCGACTTGCACAATTCAGATCCAAACACCCCGCCCTCCACACACACACAGGGTCCCTCCAGTGGTGTGGTCTCTAGCACTTTCCCATCCCCATGGAGGGGTTCCCCCACTGGCACAGTACCTCAGTTTCTTTCATGGTTTCCCATCTTGTGGCAAAGTCCTAATGCTCCCCACTCTTCCTACAGGGTCACCTGGTGGTTCTGCGCCTTCCCCTACAGCCTGCTGATCTTCGTGTATGATGAAGTACGGAAGCTGATCCTGCGGCGCTATCCTGGCGGTGAGCTCCTGCCCGGGCGGTGCCATGGTCCCCTGTCCCCTGCCCATGCTCTGCTACAGGGTTCCCACCTCCCTCTATCCCTGTTGCCCTGGGCTAGAGTTGATCTGGTGCCTGGAAGGGGAAGGCAATGGGTCCCGCTGCTGCCCTGGGTTTGGTCTGGAAGAAACATTTGGCTCCCCCAAACTCATTCTGGAGGGAGGCAGCGTGAAGGAGGGAATGGACGTCCTGCCCCCTCCATCACCCCAGACCCATGTCTGACCCACTGTATCTTGTGCCCTGCCCCAATACCAACATCCCTGAGCCATGTGGTGCCAGGGGGCTCTGTCTCCATCTCCTCACCTGTTTGCTGGCACTGATGAGTCTCTCTTCCCTTCTTTTCCCAGGCTGGGTGGAGAAAGAGACGTATTACTGAGACCAAGTCTGGGCTGGCTGAGCAGAACCTCTCTCCACATCCTGGGGTGGAGGCTGCTCTCTAGAGGCCGCCTGGCACCACCACAAAGCTTAGCTATAACGGGAGGGTGGGGGGAATAGGTGGCACACTCTATCCTGTGTAGATCTAATGCATAGGCACTAACCCTGCTGAGACAAGGGAACAAGTCCCCAGATCCCCACCCTGGCTGCCCCACGACACACGCTGGCTAGCTGGAGAGGTAGGTGGAGCAGGCCTGACCCCATGGGCCCCTGCTGATTTCCAAGTGTGGAGGGGAAGAAGGGTGGCTTGATCTAGACACAGAGACCCTGGAAGGGCCTGTGGTGGGAACAGGGGAACCAAGCAGGCTCCATCATAATGGACAGGACTGGGCTGGACTCAGGCATGTGGCTTGGCTCCACTTGGGTGAGTCCCTGCCAGGCTCTGTGGAGTCAGTAGGCCTTGGCCAGAGGACAAGAGAGTGTGAGCATGCAGGGATGGGGCATCCTCGGGCCCTGGGGTGAAGGTGACAGGCCCCCCCCAGTCCTAGCTTGTCAGGTCTCCCCATGACTGTGAGCAGATCCCCAGCCTCCACCCAACACTGATGCTGGAGGGTTGTTTGCTAGGGTGGGAGGGGGGAGGTTGGTTACTTCCCTGGGACTGGGGGGAAGAGCAGGGGGTCTAGTCACTGCTTGTGGACAAAAGGGGCCACTGAGTCTGGTCATTGGGGGAGCCCTCAGAGCAGGAGCCTGGTATGTTGAAGATGTGCAATAAAAATGATTTAACCCCTTCCCGCCTGGGCTTTCCTTCAACTGTTAGCCCCACCACAGCTCTCCTTGGGGACAACATGGGTCTTGGCCCCTGACTCCATCAATGCTGGGGAAATGGGGAGCATAGCCCAACACTGCTTTTGAGCCACTAGAGGGCAGCAGGAGCATGGCACGTTTCTCCATCTCAGAGCTGGCCTGGGCCCAGCTGTGCTCAGCATCGGGTCCTTCACTGCTCTGCCCCATGGCTGAGACCCATTTAGAGACAGCATCATCTGCACAATGCTGCCTAGTGGCTGAACAGTATAACAGGCTGACGTTCCATTACATTGCCCCCTTTAAGATCTCCGTTCCTACTCCGTACAATAGTTACACTGTCACGCTGTCTCTGAAGTTCAGTACAGATCAGGCTGTCATGTGTCTCTGAATCATGCTGGCTTTCAAATTACACAACCCAGGCACGTAATGGCTCAGTCACCTAACTGTCCATTAGTTATGACGACTGATGGTCATCGGTTTGGAATCCGTGAGTCTCATTCTCATTCTGCCTTGGCTGTCTCTAGAGTTTGCCTTTCTGCATTATTCTTTCTACAGAACAAAAATCTCTATGGTTTCCGCTGAACTCACCATTGTGAGTCTTGATGACACGTGATTTGGGCTCTGAATGCTTTTTTTTTTCATGACAGCAGGAGTCGCCCATCATTTTTCTCCATCCAGTTTGCCATTAACACACTCAGCAGGCTCTAGACTGGCAGTTCTGTAACTGAATGATGTGCTGTAAAAGGGTTCCTAAGTTTTTTTTCATCTTGTGGCAAAGTGGAGAGGAAACAAACCTTTCAGGGCCTCTGCCACCTGCTCTGTGATGCCTGGGCCAGTGTAAAAGACACCAGTTAAGCAAGATCATAGAAAAGAGACAACAGGCACCCCAGCTAAAAGCACTAATTAGGTCAGACTGGACCCTGACCCGGAGAAGCAAATGGAAACAGCTGTTCCCCTAGCTGGGGTAGGTAAATAACCCTAGTGGGAAGAAACCCAAGGACATATGGCTAGGGAGGAAGGTGGGTGCTTGGTAGTTTACTGTGCCACCTGGTTTCATAGGGGGAAGAAGCCTGTGCCTCAGGGCCTACAGAAGCCAGGCTGGGAATAGGTATTGTAGTTTGCTCTGGAGTAAATAAACCGGCACTGGTGTTTGCAGCAGATGATGCCTCAAAGTCCTATTATTTGGAGGGGTGAGGAGATGAAACCCCTGAGAAGTGTCAGAAGGTTGAGAGCAGGTGTCTATAGACCTGATTTGGCTTCTCTTTTGCTGTCTGCCTGTTGTGGACATAAATTCATTTTCAAAGTTGGAACCAGCACTCCTGAAGTGTCTTCCAATCAGGAGCTGTGATGTACCATAATCTGGTAGCCGCTGTTGGTATTGATCTATAACTCAGAAACGCAAGGAATGGCTCTTTCTTCTGTAGGATTTTCTTGGCTCTCCGTCCAGCTCTCTCAGCTTCTCCACTTGCCTGTGGGTAATGTGGGCTGCTAGGAATGTAATAAAAATCATATTTCATTTGGCATGACTCGCATTCCACAGCAGTGAATTGCGGCCTGGTGTCTGTCACCAGTTGTTCTGGAATCCTGAAGCGAGCAAAAGTGCACTTTGGTTTGTCAGGAATGGTGGGACATCTCATGTCTTTCAAATATATTTATATACCTGGAAGAGGCAGGGCCAGATTAAGGGGCCCTGGGTGCCCCCTACCATGGGCCCTGAGTGTGCCCACCACCCTAGGGTGCCTCCTCAGTTTGCAGGAGCACACAACACTTCTGGGGATGGGGTGGAGAAAGTGAGCTCCTCCTGCCCCAGGCCCAACGGGCAAAAGAGGAGACCCAGCTTCTCTGGCTGCTGGGGACACTGAATGTGGCCCTCCAAAAAGTCCTAAATTTTTATTCTTGTTCACCACCCCTGACCTGAAGATGCAGTTAGCAACCTGATAATAATGTTATCTGAATTCACATTAATCTGTAGCTAGTCGTCTCCAGGGTGTAGCCAATAGTTCTGTTGTTGCTTTGTGTTGTGTTGGTCTGTTAGTTCTGCAACGTTCACATGCAGATCCTTATGTCTTTGCTGATGCCCAGTCATCTGCACCGCACTCATTGGTTGGCTAATTCACAGTATTTACTTAATTCTTGATAAACGTCATTCATGAAGGACTGGATTTCTCCTCTTGTTTCATTTGGAATTATGAGGTGCTTGCTTGTTGATCATGAGTCCACTTGACTTGCACAACTGTCCATGCACATCAAAGTTGTCTTGTCATTTCCTTAGTGTCCTTTAGATACCGGGGCCAGACTGTAACAGAACTTCCTGCAGTTGTGTGTCTGCAGAGGTTGCTGTTTGTACGTGAAGTAGTCACCTTTCTGACACTGGGCTGCATGTGTCCACATAAGCCTTTATGTCATCTTCAAGCTCATGGTTGGTTGGGTGTGATGTTGGGGTCCATGACGGAGTGTTGCTACTATCAGTATTTTCCCAGGAACATGTTTAGCAATTGGGTTAAATTCCATCAACCTTAAAAATAGACATTGGCATCTCAGCTGTGTTTGAGCCAGATCTTTTCCATCGATGAGGAATTCTCATGCTGCCTGGTACAGGACACAGTTCAGAGCACCAGTCTCAGGTCAGACAGCCAGAAAACAGGGCATATATCCCAAATTGGAGCCAATAACAAATGTGTGCTTCCAGAACACTATACTAGTTATTATGGAACATCAGGCAGTTCCCTTCAGCCTCGCATACACCATCCCAACAAACCAGAGATCGGTGATAAATGATTATTAAAACCAGAAATCACATATATTAGGTTCTTTCAGTTCCAAAGAACTAGCCACTTGCCCCTATGTCAAAATATACGTCAAGATCTCACCCATGAGAGATCTCAACCATGCTGGTAGCCAGTTCTATAGCAAATAAAACTAATGGTTTAATATTTTTTTACAAAGAGAGAGGATAGAGGTATTAAAAGGCTAGAATGAATCATATGCATCACAGTTGCTTTCAGTGTTTGTAAAACAGGATGCTAGGAGTGATGTTAAATCTGATTACTTGCAATAAATCTCTCTGGATCACCCAAAAGATTGCGGGAGTTCAGTCCATTGTTCCAAGAAATCACAGTCCAGAGATGAGGAGCAAGAAAGAGGCAAAGTGATGATGTCACAGTCTCCAATTTATACTGTCTAGTCCATGTCAGGGACTTAACCAACTCCCATTTTCTGCTCAGGCCCCATAGTCTGCAGGGTGGGCCCAGCCACAGGCAGCTTCCAGTCCCATGACTGGAAGCTCCCCGAGATGTTCCAGTTTGCTAGGAAGCACCTGGAGCTCTCGTGAGGCAGACAGGTAGTGAGACTAGATCTGCCCATCATGGGGCCCGGCAGCAGCGCAAACTTTGCTATTGCGGCTGCTCTGCTTGCAGCCACTGCTTAGAGCTACAGTGGGCAGGCCTGATCGCCAAGTGGGTCGGCCTGGCCCACCCAGTCCCACCTGTGGCTACACCCTTGGTCCATGTGCATGGAAAGTTTCCATCTCACACATGGAGTCAGGGTTTTCATGTTCTTCATGCCCTGCTGAATTTCAGGGCCTCCATTGTCCACATGCTCATTGAGGCATCCTCAGGAGGGACCCACTTGAAGAGTTGATTTTTCTTAATGGCCTCTCAAGATACAGCTGACTAGTCCTGATGTAAATCTGTCTTGTGGGTGTTAACTAGAAAGACAAATGTTTCTGATACAAACTCAGAGCAAATATTAATAATTTCAGGTCCAATGATGCTATCGCAGATTTAAACAGGATAATATTTAGGAGAGTATAACTTTTCCATTGATACCTTACAAAGCATGCTTTGTACAAGATTTATTACCTCTGTGCAACAGTGGTGTTACATCAGTAGCAATACATTAGTGTAGATATGGTCATCTTTCTTTTTATACAGTGTCACAGAGGGTTGCTCAGGGGTTTCAGGTCTGGTATCAGTGTTAATGAGTTCAGGCCATACCGATTATCTATAAAAGTTCTCACATACCCAAGCAATTGCCAGGTACTCCTTTTCAAACTGTGTTTATTGATAATCTGTTTCTGTGAGTTTACGAGCACCAAAAGCAGCTCACTTCCACTCAGCACCATGTTGTTACAATAAAATACCACCCAGGCCGTTAACTCTTTGCATCCACATGCACCACTGTGGGCTCATTCGCACTGTAGTATGTGAGAACTGGAGCTCTTGTGATAACTTCTTTTACTTTGTGAAGGCAGTGTCTTGGATTTGGCCCGCCTAGTCAAATTGTGTTGGACTGTAATAGTTCATTTGGTGGTTTTGTTACTGTAGAAGGGTCTTGTAAGTATCAACCAAGAGAGTTTCTCATCCTAGTATCAGAGCCGTCCCTGGCCTCTCGCCCTGAGCCCCACAGTTCTGCCGGCCCCCCACTGCTGCACTTTCACCCACCCCTGCCGTGCTGCCTTCGGTGGGACGCCAAAGGCAGCGGGGTGGGGATGGGAGTGCAGAGCCCAGCCTCTGGCTGGCCCCTCTCTGTCCGAAGGGTGGAACAGCTGGCCCAGGGGCAGGACAAGCTGGCTGAGGGGCTGGGGTCCACTCTCCTACCCCACCCTGAGCCAACTGTTTTGTCCTGGGGGCAGAGAGGACCAGTCCAAAGGTGGAGTGGGATAACAGAGCCCAGACTTTGGATCAGCCTGTGCTGTCTACCAGGGAGGAGCGTTTGGCCCAGGGGAGGGGAAGGGAGTGGGGGGCTCCCACAGGCTAATTGGCCCCAGGCCCCGTTCCCTCCTAGGGACAGCCCTGCCTAGCATACATCTTGGTTTTGGTACATTCAATTCTCAAATTGCTTTTACATTTTCACGGCTGCAACTGATTCCATCTTTGTTTGTTTCTGTCCTAAAAATTCAGTTTGGGGTAACTGGAAATTGTATGTTTCTTTCTTTAGCTTGAGTCCAGATTGACTGATCACACTTAGGACTTCGTTGTGGATGTGGTTGCTTTCTTTCGTCAAAGAGCCTTATGTCAGTATATTGTCTGTGAAAAATGCAACTTCGTTTAGGTCTGTTAACAGTTCTGTCATCTTTCTTTGGAAAATTTCAGGTGCATGGGTAATCCCAAAAAATACTCTTCAAAAGCAATGTGTCTCAAAGAAAGGGATAAATATAATCAGTTTAGTACTTTCTGTGACTCAAGAAATTTGTCAGAATTCACTCAAGGCATCCATCTTGGAGAATACTGTCTCCTTTCACTTTGGGGAGGATGTCATCCAGTGGTGGGAGGATAGATTTTGCTTGTAACTGCTTCATTAAGTCTTTTAAGACCCACACAGATTTGTGTTTCTCCATTTGTTTTACAACCAGCACCACCCTACTGCTAACACAGAGATTTGTCAATTATCCCAGATATCGCCATTCTCTTTAACTCAGTTCCTACTTTATAAAATAATGGAACAGGAATCCTGCAAGGTGAGTGTACTCGAAAGGGCTCAATGTTGTATCTTGTGATTTGTACTGAACCACCTTTCAGAAGTGCACATTTATCAAATTTGTCACTGCTGTCATCCATGTTTCTCACTGGGCCCATCATGGCTGCCATACTGCAGCTGGGAAAGCTGTTGTCCATGATCCTTTGCTCAAGTACAATCTAAGTGAACACCTTTCATCTTTGTTATTTTCACTGTGAACTGTGAACTGGCCCCTACAGTTTGGAAGCCCTCCAGGGCTAGTCAGAGCTTTCAGGTGACTTCAGCTGTGGGAGGGGTTGAAAGTAATTGCAAGTTCCCCCTCAGATGACCATAACAGCAATTCCTGAGTCAATTTTGAATTCAGTTCCTCTTGCCGAGAATATTCAGTTTCAATCTCCAGGCAAGATCTGTGCGTCTTCTCAAGTGACAAATCCCAGGAACAATGGCTCTCAATGGTCTGTCACATAGCTCAACTCCCTGACTAAATTGGTGTGGCAAAGAGTTGCAACCGTCCCAGCCTGTTCCATGCATTTATTACACTGTGCAGTGTGCCCCTCTGGCTGGACACACATCAGCTCTTGGGATGTGACTCTTTCATCACCGTGTGCATGTGGGCTGGAAATGCCCCCTCTTAGCCTGCTCTCCTTGATGCAGGGGCCTTATGGGAATGACTTGGCATTCATGCTGGATTTGGTAACAGGTTCTAAAACAGAAGAACTCTTTCATTTATGGCTGACTGTGACTGTCTTCACTGAAGTAAAATGATTTAAAGAGATACTCTGCCTGCTCCCCCACAGCATATATTAAAAATGATCTCTGCCTATCTCCAGTTTCTTCGTGCAGCTTGTTAGCAATGCAAAATCTTGCTGCATACCGCTTCCGGTACATCCATTGGGAAGGTTTGTCAAAGCTGAAGTTCTCTGGGACAATAAAGAGCAGTGTGTTGATGAAATCCTGCAATCATTGCTGCTCCTTTCTTCTGTTTCCATTTTTAGTTTACTTCTGACATCATGTCACGTCCTGTACCAGGTCTGGCGTGGCTACAGAAGTCACTTATACACCCTGGGTATTCACTGAAAGATCCCTGGTGAGCTGCCCAGTCTGGCATAAATAAGGTATTTTACACACAGTGCCACCCTGTGTCTGAATAGTATAATACAGTGTAGCGTCCCTTGACTGGGGGTACACCTGCTTCCCTCCTCAGGGCATCCTAGCAGAGGACACCTAGGGCCACCGGCTGCTCAAGAGTACTGCTGGCTAGGATGCAGGGGCTGTAGGTGATATGCCTAACAATGAGGAGAGCACATCTGCCATGGGTCAGGGCCTCCTTGTGTCTTGCCAGCCCCACCCCTTGCACGCCTGGGCTGCGGGCCTGGCAGGTGCTCAGCAGTCACTGGAGAGATGGGGGTAACCATGAAGGAGATGGGGGACATTGGAGGGGGCTAGGGTTTAGGGAGTAGGAGTAAGCTGTAGAATGGAAGATCTGCAAGAGGGACAAGGCGGTGGAGAAAGGAGGCAGAGGCTGGATAGGGTAGAAGACTGGAATGGGGGGGAGGCTGAGAGGGAGGATGAAAGCAGGGGGCCTGGCAGGGAGATGAAGATAGAGACTGCAGGTTGGCAGGGTAGGGGCATTGGGACTGGCAGGGGATGGGATGGGGGAGAAGGGAGATGGATTGGAGGTGAAAGCTGATAGGAAGGTGGGGGATAGGGTGGGGGGTGTGAGGCTGGTAGGGAGATGGGGGACTCTAAGGGAGGTCGGTGATGGGGTAGAGGTGAAAGATGTGTCTACACCCTCCTGCCAGTGTAGTGCTTTTGAGCTCCTCTGCTCCTGTTTTCTCCCAGCAGCCCCACCTCCCTGGCAGCTCCCTGCATCTCTGGCACCACCATGGGGTACAAACACTTGGGGACATGTACCCACCAAGTTCTGCAAAGCAGTCCCAACCTCTTGCCTGGCAGCTCCGGCAGCATCAATCTCCTGCCAGGAGTGGCGCCCTCCATTGGCTGGCAGACGATGCCACTGCCCAGGTGTGAGTGCTAGTAAGAGGAGCTGGGCTGGCAATTTAAAAATAAGCCTCTAGGTCAGCAGAAAGCGCTGAAACCTCCACGCACTCTGCCAGAGCGCAGGCATTTCACACTGATTAAAATAGGAGCAGCTGTTGGGCCACAGCCACAGGATTATAAATAGAGCCAGGGCATAGCTTGCTTTAAAGACCAGTGCTCTCAACAGCAAGAGGCCCATGGCCTACCTCATGCCACCTGTCCACAGGCAGTCACTTTGGGGCACCTGGCATGCCCTTCCCTTGAGGCTATGCAAGGAAATTGTGCTGCCCCGTGGCGCTGGGGATTTCTAGGGTACCAAGGGTGATAAATCATAACAGCCACTGCTACATGTGGAAGGATTTGGTTAGACCAATAATGGGGCCTGTGGAAATGTGAAAGCCCATTTGAACAACCAGGTGATGTTAGGCGCACGCATTGAGTGGCATCACTGGGTCAAGAGAAATCAGTCTTTTGTCAGGCTTACTTTTCTGCCTGCAAGGGGTCCGGTCTCACCAGAGCACCCTGGATGTTGTCATGATTTTCGTCTTGGCTCTTCCACATAGCCCGGGCCAGGCTTGGGACCCCATTGTGTTGAGTGCTACACACGCACGATGAAAAGCTACACCCTGCCCAGATTGCTGCAAACCCAAAGATGAGACAAGAGGCAGCAGAGCTGTTTGCTTATGGCACTTTGTGATATCAGAAACAGTTCCCACAATGTCACCTTTGCCTTGTCTGGGAGAGACGTGAGTGTCAAAGCCACCCACGTTCTCACTGTAAATGCTTGGGGGGGCCAGAAACAAGCTGCAGAAGATACCCTCTTTCACAGACGGTTAATAGATTTTTGGGTCAGAAGGGGCCAATTTATATGAGCCTCTAGTCCAGTGGTTCTCAGCCTTTTGCAGGTAGTGACACCCTTGGTGGAATATCATGACCCTACAGGACAAACCAGCCCAGTGTCCCAGGCCAAACCCAGCCATCTCCCCAGCTCTCCATGACACACCTGTGTGGCGACACAGTAATGTTTCTTGACCCAGTGGTTGGGAACCCCTGTGCTAGTCTGACCTCCTGCACAATGCAGGCCACCAAACTTCCTGCCCACTAAGGCCAGTGGGTCCCAGCCTTTTCTCTACTGTGGCACACCTTAAGGCCTTCAATTATACCATGGCACACTGCCATGATAAACTCATGAATATTCAAATTAACATGAATATTCATGAGCCATGGCACCTTGTTTTGGGGCTGCTGCCTGGGGCTCCAGCTCAGGGAACCACCGCCCCCCCCCAGCCTTCAGCCAGAGCCATATGGGACTGCTACTTGCAGCTCTGGGTAAACCACCAGCTGGGGTCACATGGTGCTGCAGCCCATGGCTGGGACTCTGGCTTTGGGGAGAATCCCTGGCTGGGGCTGCATGGGGCTGCCACCTGAAGCAGCACCTCTGGCTCCAGGGAACTCTCTGGCTGGGGCCACATGGGGCCACTGCCACAGCCCCAGCAAATCACACCCCCCCCCGGCTGGGACCACATGGGGCCTCTGCCACGTCTCTGATGTCGGGACCCCTCCCAGGTCAGGCCATGTGTGGCCATGGCTCTGGCTCTGGGGCTGCCTGCAGCTGGGCAGCTGCCCATGGCTCTGGTTCTGGGCATTCTCGCATGGCACATCAGAGGAGTTGCAGCACACCGGTTGGGAACCACTGACTAAGGCAATAGCCATCTAACCAGTTATTGAGTCACTAAAGTCTCCAAAATACAATTTGAAGACTTCATGGTACAGAAACACTACCACTAAATGACCCATGCTACAGGGGAAGATGAAAAACCCCAGGGCCCTGCCAATCTGCTGTGATAGAAAATCTCCATCTGACCTCAAATATGATGATCAGGTAATCACTGAGCATGTGGACAAGACTCATCAGCCAGACACCCAGAAAGAATTCTCTGCTGTAACTCAGGACCCACCCGTCTAACATCCCATCATAGGCGATTGGCATATCTACCACCAGCAGTCAAAGATCAGCCAACTGCCAAACTAGGCCATCCCATCATATTATCTCCTCCATAAACGTATCCAGCTCAGTTTTGAAGCCAGCTAGGATTTTTGCTCCCCACTGGAGACAATTCCAGAGCATCACTCCTCTGCTGGTTAGAAACCTGTGTCTCATACTAGTGGTGTGTCTCACTTGTAGTGGCACCACAAAGGAAAGGGTGGATTTGTGATGAAAGCACCAGGGTGGCACCCACGCTATTTAGATTCAAAGGTTGGCTCTGCTCTAGATTTCCCGTGTGATCTCCAAAATGGAGCTGACATGCACCCTCTCTCCTGCCCTAAGTGGAGAACTCCATGTGTGTTGGGGGGGGTGTCTCTGTTGAGACAGGGCAATTGCAGGACCAGACCTGTGTGAACGGTTGGTTACTCACCAGTAACCGTCCTTCTTCGAGATGGGCTGCTCACATACATTCAGTTACAGGTGTCTATGTGCGGCAGAGCATGGTAGCTCAGAAAGTCTTCAGCATTAGCCTGTCAGGTCAGGGCGCACGGCCAACGCCCCCTCCACACCGCGGCCGCGGCTATATAGGTGACTGTGACCCTGACCCTCCCAGTCCCATATGCCTTTGCCAACTCCGTTAGCAGGGATGGTGGGAGGGACCTGAATGTATGTGAGCAGCCCATCTCGAAGAAGGACGGTTACTGGTGAGTAATCAACGGTTCTCCTTCGAGCGCTGCTCACATCATTCAGTTACAGGTGACTGCTAGCCGTACCCAAGGATGGTGGGAGGAGTTACAGTCTTCCCACACTGAATACAGCTCTGCCCACAGTGGCATCATCTCTTGCCTGTTGGGCAATGGTGTAGTGCATCGTGAAGGTATGTATCGATGACAACGTAGCAGCCCTGCAAATCTTTTGGATCGGGACCTTAGTGAGGAAGGCTGTGGAAGATGCCTGAGCTCTGGTAGAGTGGACTTTCACAGTCTCTGGGAGAGGCGTGTTTGACCTTCCGTAGAAGTCTTTAATGCAGTTCACAATCCATTTGGAGATGCATTGGGAGGATACCGGAGAACGTCTCGTGTTCTGTGACCGCCATGAACAGTTGGGAGGTCTTGCGGAAAGATCATGTGCACTCAATATAGATTAGGAGCGCTCTCCTCACATCCAGGGTATGCCACCGTCTCTGGTTTTCTGTCACCTGAGGGTCTGGATTGAAGACCAGCAGGCAGATCTCTTGATTCATGTGGAAGGGAGTGGCAACCTTGGGCAAGAATGAGGGGTGGTGACGCAGGACAACCTCGTCTGGGAAGAAAACCATATATGGGGGTTCAGAGGATAGGGCTCATAGCTCTGAGACCCTTCTGGCCGAGGTAACAGCTACCAGGAAAGCCACCTTCCAGGACAGCACAAGCAGGCTGGCTGAGTCCAAGGGCTCGTGCAGTGGTTCTGTCAGAGCCCGTAGCACAACATTCAAGTCCCACGGCGGGGTGGGGTTACAAATGTGGGGAAAAAGTTTTTCCACTTCTTTCAGGAATGTATGGCAGATGGGGCATGAAAAGAATGGAGCCACATCTACTCTTTGGTAAAAGGCTGAGATTGCTGCCAAATAGACTTTCAGTGAGGACAGGGATAGGCCTTTCTCTCTTAGGTCAAGAAGGTAATCTAAAGTTGCCTGAATTGGTGCGGAGGTAGGGTCTATGTCTTTATCACTGCACCAAGTGGAGGAGTGATTCCATTTTGCCATGTAGGTGGACCTGGTGGAGGGTTTTCTGCTACCAACCAGGACCTTTTTAACTCTATCCGAGCAGCGTCTCTCTTGCTCACTGATCCAGAGAACATCCAGGCTGTCAGGTGCAGGAGGCCCGGGTTTGGGTGCCAAAGGCGTCCTGAGTCTTGTGTCAGAAGGTCCGCCCACCGTGGGAGGCAGAGCAGGGTCCTCACTGACATGTCTTGAAGGAGAGGGAACCAGTGTTGCCTGGGCCAGTCTGGGGCTATCAGGATGATGAGTGCCTCGTCTGCGAGGGCCTTCAGGAGCACCCGGTGAATGAAGAGAATTGGTGGGAAGGCATACATTAGGGCTCCCAACCAATTGAGGAGGAAGGCATCACTGAGAGAACCTTTCTCCTGACCTCGGAGGGAGCAGAACCGAGGGCATTTGTGGTTCTGTGCTGTGACAAAGAGGTTGATCTGAGGGGTTCCCCATCAGCAGGGAGAAAACCTCGTTGTGGAAGGACCACTCGTGATTCGCCAGTGGCTTTCTGCTGAGTGAATCCGCTATGCCGTTGTCCACCCTGGGAAGATGGGCGGCAGTTGGCGTGAAGTGATGGTCTATCGCTAGTTGCCAAAGCTTGGTTGCTTCCTCACATAGTGCCAAGGAGTGAACTCCCCCTTGACGGTTCGTGTTGTCTGAAAGGATTTGGACCACCCTGCCCTGGATCTGGTCTAGGAAGGTCATGCAAGCCAGTCTGATTGCCCTGAGCTCCTTCACATTTATGTGGAGGAGGCTGTCCTCAGGGTTCCAGACATCTTGCGTGGAGAGGCCCCCGGACAGGTGGGCACATCCTGAGTTGGAGGCGTCCATTGTCAGGGTCACTGAGGGCTTGAACTCCCTGAACAGAATTCTCCCCATCGCGAAGTCAGGGTCCCTCCATATTTGGAGGGACTTCAGGGCATACTGGGGTACCGAGCTTACCTTGTATAGGCAGTCCCTTTCTGGTCGGAAGCTTGTGGCGAACCAGAGCTGGAACGGTCGCGTCCGCAGGTGGGCTGTTCGGATTACCAATGTGACCACTGCCATGTGCCCCAGGAGCTGCATGCATCTGCGCGCTGTGGTCAGCCTGGGTGCCTGGAGCTCCGTGATGATGGTGCAGATGGACTGAAATCTTGACAAGGGCAAGGATGCAGTGCGTTGTCGGGTGTTTAAGCGTGTCCCAATGAACTCTATGTCCTGAGTGGGGCAAAGCTTGGACTTCTCCAAGTTTATGCGGAAGCCCAGGAACTCACACAGGTTCATTACCACGTTGAAGTGGTCTTGTACCTGTCGACTTGACTTGCCCACTATGAGCCAGTCATCTAGGTGGGGGTAGATTCTTACGCCCCTCCTGCATAGGAACGCTGCGACTGGTGCAACACACTTTGTGAACACCCTGGGGGCTAGCAATAACCCGAAGGGGAGGGCAGTGACCTGGTAATGGCGTCATGCCACTACAAACCTAAGGAACCGCCTGTTGTGGGGTCAAATGGCTATGTGGAAGTAAGTGTCCTTTAGGTCGAGGGCTGCGAACCACACTCCTGGGGACAGGGAGGGGATGATCTGCGGTAGGGGGATCATGTGGAATTTTATTTTCTTTATGTTTTTGTTGAGAGCTCTGAGATCTAGAATGGACCATAGGTCCCCGTTGGGTTTGGGGACCAGGAAGTAGCGGAAATAGAACTCTTTGCCACATTCCCCCTTGGGAACCTTTTTGATGGCTCCGAGAGAGAGTAACTTCTGGCATTTGGCCTCGAGCTTGCCTAGCAGATCGAGGTTCTCTGGGATTATGGGAGGGGGTGGTTTTCTGTCCCAGAGGGTTGAGAGGAACTGAATGCGGTATCCTCTGGCCACTGTGTCGAGGACCCACTGGTCCGATGTGACCCGGGTCCATCGTGGGGCGAAGTGGCAGAGGCAGTGGGGGGAGAACAGGGGTTGTGGAGTGCTGCCCTTGGAGGGACCATCAAAAACACTGTTTGCAGCCCGATGAACAGTCCAACCCCTGTCCACACCTTCTCGACTGAGAGGCAGCCAGCTTACCCCCTTTAGCTGATCAGCCTTTATCCTTGTCCACGTCCCTGAGGTGATGCTGGGGAAACTGGAGAGATCTTAGAAACTGGGTCTGCAGTTGCAGCTGTTGTTTCAATTGCTGTAACTGCAGTTGTAGCTGGTGCGACCTCAAGGAGTGCCTAACAGGTTGAGGGATGTAGATCCCGAGGGACCTCAATGTAGCCCTCAAGTCCTTCATACCATGCAGCTTTGCATCTGTGGAAGGTGCAAAGAGATCAGGACCCTCGAAGGGAAGGTCCTGGATAATCTGTTGCATGTGCGTGGAGAGACCAGAGTTCTGGAGCCA
This sequence comes from Podocnemis expansa, assembly GCA_007922195.1. Classification (NCBI taxonomy): domain Eukaryota; kingdom Metazoa; phylum Chordata; order Testudines; family Podocnemididae; genus Podocnemis; species Podocnemis expansa. The sequence continues at coordinate 4,006,204 of ML682099.1, forward strand.
GGCGAAATGGGTCATCACCACTGCCGATGCCATTATATGTGCTGCTGTGTCCATTGCATCCCAAGTTGCCGTGAGCGCATCTCTGGACCCTCTCTCTCCTTCATCCAGCATTGCCTCGAAGTCTCTCAGGCGATCCTTGGAGATGGCTGACCAGAGATTTCGTAGAGCTTCCCACAGGTTGAAGATGTAGCGTGTCATCAAGGCTGAATGATTTGAGATGTGCAGCTGGAGGATGAAGGAGGAGTAAACTTGCCTGCCCAACAGGTCAAGCCTTCTCACCTCTCTGTCTTGGGTGTGGTGCTAGGTTGACCTTGTCTCTCTCTTTGGTTAACTGCGTCGACCACCAGGGATCCTGGGGCTGGGTGATGAAACAGGAAGGGGAATCCTTCCGGGGAGACAGAATATTTCTTGTCCGCTACTTTGGACACTGGCGGAATCAAGGAAGGCATTTGCCAACGTTCCTGGATGATGCAAGGGATCCCCGGCACGCAAGGGGATTCTGACCTTAGCTGGCAGGGCTCTACGGCATGCATCGAAGAGAGAATCATCCTCCACCTGGATCACCCCTTGCTTGAGCTTCAGGTTCACCGCCGTGCAGTGGAGAAGGTCCTGCTCAACACAAGGATCCCCCTCGCGGTCGGCAGACGTCGATTAAGCGCTCGTCGGGTGATGAAGATGATGGGGCCCTTGATTTGCTTTGTTGGGTAGAATCAGGGTCTGGCTCGTCATTGGAGAAATCTGAAGACTCTGGTGCTGGCGAGTGGGCGTAGTAGGACGAGGAATTGCATTCAGCCAGTCGAGGGCCCATTCATTGTGCGGGGACCTCGACGGTGGCATAGACATCATGATGGGAGCAGGTGCCTCCCCTTATGGGTGCCTTCCCCTTGAGCCCGGAGACATGGAACTTTTCCGGGCCCACTTTCTTGGGCCCTACTCCTGGGGGGGGGAAGAAAGGGATCTTCCGAGGATGATCTGGATGACCTCCCCCCCACAGTGGGCAATCCGGTACCAAGAGTTCCTCGGAGGAGCAATGAGGCGGGGCCACAGAACTTGGGCCCGGTACTGGGTTTGAAGGTTCCCCAGTCGGAGAAGGGTGAAGAGGCCCGTGATGGTACCGATATCAGTGAAGGTGTTGCCGGTGCCAAATCCGACGGTACCGGCAGTGATGGCACCGGAAGCGGTGTTATCGGCGATGGTGCCGGGTCCAGCAGTACCTGGCTTGACGGTGGTGCTGGACTTGTGGGCAGTGCTGCGTCCAGCAGTGCCGAGGGAGGTGGTGCTGCTGTGGCCGGTTGCCTCTTGTTCTGCACCAAAGCCGGATTTAAATGCTCTTGGCGAGCTGGTGCCTGAGCTGGGGCCCTGCCCGGGGCAGCTGGAAGGCTACTGGGAGACTGGCGAGGTTGGTGCCGAGGAGGTACTGTGGACGGCCAAGATTTTGAGCCTGGTGCCAGAGATTGGCAGGGATCTTGTGCCCGGGCCGATCGAAGAGCCGGCAGAGTGCTGATGGCTCGGCTGCTTTCGAGCAGAGCGGCTCCGGTCCCCAAAATTAGGCAGAGGCAATGCTCCCTTTCCAGCTGAATCGTCCTCTTGAAGGATCAGCAAATGGGGCAGTCTGCTGTAAGGTGGGACTCACCCAAACAAATGAGGCATTTCACGTGCAGATTGTCCATCGGGAAAGCCTTGCAGCATCCTAAGCACGGCTTGAAACCTGGCAATTCGATTTTCATGCGAAAAGACAGGCCCTTGCATTTCGCAAGATAACACTGATCCAAAGTGACACTGATGGCGGAAAAAGGAACTGGGAGGGTCAGGGTCACAGTCACCTATATAGCCACGGCCGTGGCATGGAGGGGGCGTTGGCCATGTGCCCTGACCTGACAGGCTAATGATAAAGACTTTCTGAGCTACCGTGCGCTGCGGCACATAGACACCTGTAACTGAATGATGTGAACAGCACTCGAAGGAGAACAAGTGTTTTAAACTAAGCTGGGATATTAGCAGGAGTGATAGACCCAGAGTGACCTTTTGCAGTAACCTGTGGAAACAGCAGCATTTTCTCCTTTTTATTATTACCTGTTCTGTTTATTCCCTCTGAAGCACCTGGGATTGGCCACTGTCAGAAGATGGGATACTGGGTTAGGTGGACCATTGGTCTGACCCAAAATAGCCATTCTTATGTTCTCATATTGTTTGCAGGTCACTGGCCTAGGTATCAATAACAAAGTGTGATATGAGAGCATCTGTGGATTTAATGATGGGCAAGGGAAGGTAGAGGTGTAGGCGGCACTCCCTGTGCTGGTGGAAAGGGGTTGCAGAAGAGCATAAAGTTATTAAATTCTGCAGGAAGATGGTGCTGTGTCAGGGGGGTAGGCTCAGTGTTTGGGCACAGAATGACTGTAGGGAGAAGCTGCCAATTGCAGTGACAAGGAAAGTGGGGGACAAGAGCCAGTGCTTTGGGTGTTTTAGGGTGTTGCTCAAAAATGGCCAAGTTATAGTTACATGGGCTTTTACCTTCAGGCTGTATTTCCTGGTTTTTAGAAGTCTGAGCTTTGCTGAACTTGCTATTCAGGAAGGACATGAGCTATCAACAATCAGCCTTAACTCTGAATTACAAAGGTTTTTTTCCACTTAATTTCCTTGTTTTTTTAAATAGAAAAATGTTTGCAGTTAGCAGTGAGTTAGACAGCTGCAGTTTTCATCCCGGTTTGCAGTTGAAATGGCTGTTGTTGCTAGGTAATTGAAATACTTGGCTCTTATACGATGGTTTTCATCAGAAGAACAAATTTCCAAAGAATTTGATAGCATTATCCACATTTTACAGATCAGAAACTGAGGCACAGAGACGTGGATAGACTTGCTCAAGGTCACCCAGCTGGCAAGTGGCAGAGCCAGCAACAGTTCCAGTCCAGCGGTCTGTCTACTCAGTCACACAATGGCTCTGTGATTCCTCAGAGCCATTCCTGCACCATCCATCTTGTTATACTGCAGGGGTGGCCAAACTTATGGAACTCAAGAGCCATACAAATTGATTATTAAACCTTCAAGAGCCGCACTAAGGCATATAGCCATATACTTTTACCTACTAAACTGATTTGCTGATGTTCTTCCGTGAGCCACACTTTTTCATTCAAAAGCCACATGTGGCTCCCGAACCGCAGTTTGGCCACACCTGTTATAGTGGAATGAGGGACAGGGCCTTGCTTTGAAATGTTTGCAATATGTAGCTGCTAGCAAGGCTTGTGAGAAAAATCTCATCCAAGGGCTGCCTCCGAAAACCTTGTCAGCTTTATTACATGGTGGTTACAGGAACTTTAAGCATATGAGAGAAGCTTGGTGAATCTCTCTTCTTCTGCAGCACTGCCCCACCATTCGCTGCCAACATTCCCAGCTCCTCTCCCCCTTCCTATCCCACAAGCCATTAGCTGCACCTGTAGAAGCCACTAATGGATAAGAAGTTGCTCCTGTCTCCTACCACATGCAACTGTGCGCAGCTCACAGCCAACAGCTTGCTGGAGGCTTATGTGCTGACTTGATGCACGCTAGCCAGAGTTGCTGATGAAGCTCCCACCCCTAGCTGGGACAATTTCTCTGCTTCAGCCAGGCTTTCCCAGTCACATTACTGGTCTACCTAGTTCACCCTTCTGCCAACCTGTACACTCCCCCATCTCTGACCAGCACCCCAGCTCACACAGGGGTGATGTGTATCTTCATTATTTACTTTCTGGATCTCAGATGTTTCAGTGTGTGTTATCTTTATTCCCCTGCATGGAGGGGAAGGGAGCGGGACTCAGAGACTGCATGAAGAGTATGGTTCCCCAAATCCCAGAACACAGAGTCGAACGGGAGAATTCAAAGATGATGCCCCCAAATCCCTAAATCCTGAGCTTCTTCTGAGCCCTCTTACACTCTCTATCCATTCCCATCCTAGACCCTTCTCCTGTCACCCATTCCCATGTCCCTTGTCCCTATAATAGTCCCATTCCTAGCTTCAGACTCTCTCCTCCATTAAGATACCTCCTCATCACCTGTCCCCTTCCAGGAAGTATTTGCCTATGTCATTTATTTTATTATCTAATACTAAAAAAATTCAGCACCCTTCCTCATGAATATTCTTCTGCATTCAGAACACATTTCTTAAATTAAACCAAACCAAAACGAAACAAAAAACACTCCAAGCGTACATACCTGACCAAGGAAGATCTTCACTATATGTTAGTAGTTTAGCCTCAAATTCCTGCCCAGCTTCAAAGTTGCTAGGATCTGTGAACTTAATAAAGGATTAAATGAAATTCTGGATTTTTCCCCTAATTGTAGACAAGGTGGGGGAAGCTGTAACTTGAGAAGCTCTTGATCAAAGGACCTTCCCTCATTTGGGCCATAACACTAATCCTAGACTATGCTCCTGTCAGGTATAGTAAATTTCAAGGCAATCTGTGTAGGCAGCCAGATTTTTTCAAGCACCAAGTGTATGTCTACACTGCACTACATAACCCATAGCATCATGTCCCAGAACCTGGGTCAATTGGCTTGGTCTTGCTGGGCTCAGCCTCCCATGGCTAATAATAACAGTCTGGACGTTCCAGCTCAGACTGACGTTTGGTGACAGCCATCCCATCTTCTCTCCGGTCATTGTCCCCTTTCCTGTCTCTTCAATAGCCTGCTATTAACTTAACCATCACAGTCAGCCAGCAACATCCCTGACAGCAATCACATAGACACCGAAATCAACAAAGAGCAGCCCCACGTGCTGCATGGCTGTGACTGGCTGCTCTTCACCCCTGGGGGCCAGACAGCAAGTATGAAAAATCAGGACACATTTTTGGGGTGTGTGTGTGGGGGGGAAAGGTAGGAGATGCTTATATAAAAGAAAGTGTGCATCACTTCTGCACATCTTCTTCCTTGCTAAGTATGTGTGTGTGGGAGTGGGAATTCATGGCAAAACAACAAGGGTCCCTTAGGAGTTAGATCATGCCTGTCTCAGGAAAAGAAGTTGCATCTAATTGTTATTTCAGAGGGGCCGGCAGCCAGAGTGCCTGCGTTGTGTTTCTGCTCTGGCTGGGAAATAAGGTCTTAAGATTGGAGCTACTGGAGGGGCTGGGGTTTGGGAGCCACAGCTCCTGGGTTCTATTTCCTGGCTGCAAGGGGCCAGCAGAGTTGAACACTGAGCCTCTGGCTTCTGCCTCCAGCTAGAGTTGGGGAGGATGCAGACTGGAGCAAATTCTCCCCCTTAGAGGGAGCTCAGTGGCCTCCCACCTCCCCAAAAAGGGCTGGGTACGTAATGTGCCATAGATAGGGCACTGGGTTCTGGTTCCTTCCCCTCCTTACATTCCAGCCATGCAGACTGGGGGTTGCTGACTCCAGCAAACCCAAAATAGAGAGTTGGAGAGCTAGGAAGGTAAAGGGTGGGGAATGTGGGGGAAGGGCCTCCTAAGGAGGCTGAGAGCTTCTCTGCACTGCTCAGATTTCACTTGGGGGGGGGTGTAAATATCCACCATGGTTTAAAATAAGGAGGCCTGGAATCAGGGTCATTTGAAACCAGGGCCAGCACCTTAGGGCTGGGGGCACTGCCAGGGACTTGGGAGGAAGGAACAAGGTATCAGGGGGAGCAACTCTGAGGCCAGAGCGAGCAAGAGGGACTCACCTCATCCCTTTCTCGCCAGGAAGATTGGGGCACTCTGTCCAGCTTCAAACAGATGAAATGCTCATCCCCAAGTGCACACCTCCTGCCCCTGGTATCCCCCAGTCCTTCCACATGCCAATCCCCTGTTACTCCCCCCACCGCTCCCTGACTTTCCCTCCACCCCCTGTGGCTCCCCCTAGCCTCTCTCCCTCAATCTCCACTAGCCATCTCTAAAACAAAGTTCACTTTTCACATGTGGTTCTGGGCATGCATGTCCTTGATGTGCATCACAGGTACTTTTTGCACTGGGCTCATACAATCTCAGAGCAACACAGGCTGACTGTGTGCAGAGCACAACCTCAAAGTCACATGTGCCATATAAATTACGTGGGGCATCTCTGAACCATGAGACCCTTGCCTAGGTCACATCTTCCATCAATGACACAAACATGTGACATGAGCTGTGAACATGAGTGTACTATCTCAAAGCATGTCAGTGCCACATTTCAATGCTCTACTTTACCTGTGAGGCATGTATCATCTGCAGGAAAGTCATGTGTATCAAATCGCCACTTTGCATCCAACACATGAGCCACATGTGTCCAGGATGAGCCACACCAAGGCCAGGCTGTCCTACAGGACCCAAATTTGAAACCACAAGGTAGCCACAAACATGTCTAAGCAGCACTGAGGTCATACGTGTCACATCAGGGGCCTCATCTTCATAGCCTCACACAGACTAAAGCAGAAGGATTTATTCAAGACTGGCCCCTTGCATCACACAGGCCAGAGAACTTCCCCCAGGTGCCTCTCGACCGAGTCAAATAACTCATGTCAGGCTAAAGCATCTTCTAGAACAACCTCCAGGCTGCATTGACTAGATTTTTTGAACAATTTCGGGGGACATCTGATTTCCCAGTCCTGGGACTCTGAATGGCAGCCACCTATGTCCTGCCCAGTCCCAGCCTCCAATGGGCAAAGGTGGCCTTTGGCAATCGGGGGCCCTAGGTGAAGAGCCATTGTGGGGCCCCCTAAAGCTCATGGGCCACATAGGGCCCCCTAAAGCTATTTCCTGCAGCCCGCAATGACACTATTGTTAACAATTTTTGCAATATTGTTGTATGAAAAGGTTTCAGTGGTGCTGCCCTTGGGCTAATGTACTAGTCTTCATGTGGCCCTGTACTAGACTTCATGCGGTCCTCATAGTGAGTTGAGTTTGAAAACCCTGTCCCAGGGGCCCCGGCGGCCCGGGCTGGGCCCCGCAACAGTCCCAACTCCCTGCAACTGCCCCCTCCCCACCTATAGCACCTCCCTGTGTAGCCCCCCCATTGCCCTGGCTTTCCCCCACCCCCAGTCTGAGGGGAAGGGTCACAGACCAGAGGCTGCCTTGCCCCTAGGCCCTGGATCAGGCCCGTTCAGCCCTGGGGTAGCCAGGGGAGAAGAGGTCTCAGCTCTTTGGAGTGGGCCGCTCTAGGGCCCCACCCCTGCAAGCCACAGCTCCACTTCAGCTGCTCTTCTCCCCCCCCCGGGGAGGCGCGGGCAGCTAGGGGTAGGTGGGGAGTGTTGCTCCACTCCCACTGGAGGAAGAAAGGGCAGGCAAGCAGCACAGCCTCTGGCCCTGGTGGTCCTGCACTTGTGCGGTGGGAGGGTGGGGGGAAATGGGTTGTTGACCACTGAGTTAGGTTAGGTGAAGCAGATGACCGCTACGGAGCCCCTTACTGCTTAGGGCCATAGGCAGCTGCCTGCTTTGCCTACCCCAAAAGCTGCCTCTGCCAATGGGAATCACGCAGCAGCCACCTGAGTTCCTGGAAGCCAGGATGCAGCCTTCTGCACTCTGTTGGGGTAAAATAAGAGTTAAATCTGAAGCGTATTGCAGTGTTTACATTTTATTATTTGTGTCACAATTGTTTATCATCATTTTAAGCCATGTTTTGGTGACAAAGCTAGCCAGGAAAACAAACAAGGAGTCTGGTGGCACTTAAAAGACTAACAAAGTTATTTATCACATGGCCTTTCATGGGAGAAGTTCCCACTGTGTCAGATGCTCATTTTGGGAGTAGGACAGTTATTGCTGGGGGCACAGTACCTAAATTGGGGACTGCCCCCAGAAATTGGGGACATCTGGTTAGATTATTCCAGGCTGGACAAAAAGCCATTAAGATATGGGGCTCCACTGCTTACTTCCCAGTGGCGTCTGTTTCCATGGTTACACATCCTAGCAGTTCAACATTTGGGACTAATTTCTAAGTGGAATTTATCCAGCTTCAGCTGCTAGCTACTGGAGAAGGTTCTGCCTTGCTCTGCTAGAACAAAGAGCTCTTTAGGGCCTGCTATTTTCTCCCCAAGAAGGTGCCTTATATACAATGGTCAAGTCCCCTCTAAATCTGCTGGTTGATAAGCTGCACCAGTGATATTCTGATTACAGGAGTCAAATTAGCAATCAACATTACTTAAGAGAGCCAAAGTAGTGTGAATTCATTGTTCCATTTACTATATGTATAAAATTACTCTCACAGAAAAATGACGGACCATGTAGTATTATTTTATCAGCTCCAGTAGGTTAATAACAGAGTAAAAGCCTCCTGATTAGATGGGTTAATAATTAAATCATCGGGTGTTTTAATATCATGTGCTGCAAAGAGCCTCAGGAGACGCATTACAGAGTCACAGAGCATCGGTTGGTAGACCTCCAAGCATTTTACAGGAGCGAGTGAATGTGACCAACCCCCTCAAATGGGCACCTGAAACCCGACAGGAGGTGGTTGGCTTAAAATCATGCAGCCACCCAGGATCAAGCTGGGAAGAGAACCCAGAAATCCTGATTCTTGTCTAACAATCACTAGACCCCACTTCCCCCCCATGATTCCCTTATCCTAGCTCCCAGCTGGACTGCTTGAAAAAAACAAGGAATCGTGTGGCACTTTAAGACAAACAGATTTTTTTTTTTGCATGAGCTTTCGTGGGAGAAAATCCCAATTTCTTTGCAGCATCTGACGAAGTAGGATTTTTCTCCCACGAAAGCTCATACGAAAACTAAATCTGTTAGTCTTAAAGTGCCATATGACTCCTTGTTTTTTTTGCTGGACTAGACTAACATGGCTATGCCTTTGGAAATGGACTGCTTGAGGCTGAGTGGGAAGGTGCCCCTAGGGAAGCAGTTCCCAGCCTTTTCTTTTATGTGGATCACTACATCGTCATCAAAAGCTTTTAAGGGCCAGTGCATGAGCAAGCCATTTTAAACATTTTTAACATAGCCTATGGCTTATGGGAGCCAAACTTGTATATCAAGGGATATTAAAAGTGCAGCTAATAATTTATTATACTCACTCACAAACAGATTGCGCTCATCACAGTACATTTATCTTCAGCGCATTTACCTGCAGTAATTATCTCCCCCCTCCACAGACCACCTACAGTACACTTGTGGACCACCAGTGGTCCACGAACCACAGGTTGGGAGCCACTGTCCTCGGGTCTTCCCTCACTTGGGCAGCCCAGCTGCACTGCCCCTTTGATCCCAGAGGTGTCTGTCCCATGGCTCGCCTGGCAGTCAGATGACATCCCTGCTTGCCTCACAGGACGGGTGGCAGAGGCTCAGCCAAGTTCCTACATTAGGGCCGTGATTTATGGCAGCACTGGAATTCTCGGGCCATTGGGGTCCTGGCTGTGAGCTGCTCTGAAGACAGAGGCAGCACGGCTGCATTGCCAAGCCAGCTGTCATGGCAGGGTCCACCGCCCATCACACACCCCACGTGGCCTCTGCCAGGAGATGGCAAGTGTCAGGGCGGCAGGTGAAAGACTCAACACAGTCTTGTGCGTCCAGCCAGAGGGCAGAGATATCACCTGCATGGCCCAGGAAGATGCAGATCAGCCCTGCTTTGGAACCCAGGCACCAGTCCTGCTAGCCTCCAGAGGGAAGTAAGGGAGGGATGAGGTAGCTTCAGCCCAGTTTCCTCTGGGGGAAGCATCTCAACCCTCCTCCAGTGGTGCACCTCCCCAAAAGCAATGGTGCCTCATGATCCTCAGAAATTCCCATGGCGGCTTCCATCCCATTGTCCTTGGCAAATGTAATGGAAGCATTGCTCAGTCCAGCACTGAAATGCAGCCACTTCTGAGGTGGAGCACAGTGACCGTTTAACATGCTGCCCAATGGTTTGGGGGAATACAGAGTCCAACCACAGGGGGCACTTGGAGGTGGAGTTTGGCCAAAACTTTAGTATTACCACCCCCAACTATTGGGAAAAGTACCACGTGATCTTCACGGATGCCATAAGGCAAGACCTCACAGTCATAGCTCATCTGGAAGATGGTAGCACAGTCTTCCCCCTGGGTGGGGCTCTGAGCCAGTGCAGACATGGAAAAACATCCTCCTGGGACAGAAACCTCACAGCCTACGGCCTCCTTGCTGTCTATTTACCCGACAGCAATCTAATGCAGTTTATACCCTGCCCTGGGCCTGCTTAGCTTATCACCCAGTATGTCCTCTGCAGACCCCTCACAAGGGTAGGATGCTGCTCCAGTAGGTCCTCTCAGGTCAGGATCTCAAACCACACAGCAGATGTTCTCCTGCCTCCTCTGCCACAGTGAATCTATGTCCTTCATGCCAGAAGAGCTGGGCTCCCACCTCCAAGCCAAACCAGCGAAGGGATGTAATGGAGAGGAAACAAGCATGGCTATGTGATCTCTGCACTGCCCATTCTCCTGGAGTCCTTCTCTGTGTGCCTGACCATGAACCCCAGCTAAGCTGCAGGGTGATCAGGTTACTCATCCCTCTGGCATTTGCTGACATCCTCAGAGAAGCGTGAGCCGAGATGCAGAACAGATTTTCACCAGCACCCTTGAGCTTTTCCAAGGGGCAGAAAAGTCCAGGAAACCTTTCCAGGCCACTAGTCAGCCCCACACAGCCCAGCGTGGATAAGGCATAAGCACTATCACATGGAGGGAGAAGAGTGGGACTCAGTGGTTAGAAGAGGGGAGCTGAGAGTTGGAATTCCTGCATCCTGTTCCCAGTTTTGGTCCTTTCCACAGGCCAGATCCTTCACTGGTATAAATCAGCATCATCCTGCTAACTTCCTCAGAGCTGCCTTGGCTGCTACCTGCTTAGCATATTGCCCTGCTGATCCATCCTCAGGTGCAGAAATGGGGTTTGGAGATGCCCTTCTTCCTAGGCAGTGCAAACCACAGGGATTCTTCCTCCCGTGGGGCGAGCCTGCACCCAGGAGGGTCAGAGTGTGTATCTCTCCAGCCAACGTTAATGGAGCCCTGGGCCATGAACTTTTTTCTGAACTCTCCAGTACCCTCTGACCCTGAAAAGCATCCAAACCTCTGGGTGCTTCCACCCAATAGAGATGCTGAGGTTTGTCCCTATCTCGCAGCTGAGTCAGCAGCTTATTGAAAATGGTGATGGATCCCCAGGCATGCCCTGGGATGAAGAGATGGCCTGCTGATCTCAGAAAATCTGAGGACTCTATGAAATATTTTGGCTTGTGGTGGGGCTCAGCTAGGCCTTCAGCCTTGTGGAGGCACTGCAGAATTTGCTTGGAGTGGCCCTTCCAGGACATCTCCACGTGGTTACAGGTTGCTGTGTGGTAAGAGCCAGTGGTGGCTCCCCCATGCAGCCAGTGGTCTGCTGGCTGTCATCACTCCAGGGGGTCTCCGTTGTGCCACACATATAGCTGCTAAACCCTGAATATTCCTCCCAAAATATGAACTGAGATGGGAGCCCACATCCCAACACTTTATCTCTTCCCCCTACCTTCACCCAACTTTCCAGCCAGGCCCTGAGTCCCTCCTCCCAAACCCAAACTGAACTCTCCAAACCTTCATGCAATGCTCTACACAGTCCCTTGTCTGCCCCTCAGATCTCCCCCTGACCGTCCCACCTCTTCAGATCCTTCCCCCAAAAATTTGAACTTCACCCTATCACCCTTTGCCTCCTCCCTTGGGCCTCCCACATAGGCTACAGCTGGAGGAATAATCGGGATGGGACATTTAACTCTTCACCCTGGAAGCTGGGGTCTAGGGAAACCTGTATGTAGTCTGAGGGGGAATAGTGTGCCACTACCAACATATCAGCCTTGCCTTGGAGAGACCCCTGGGATAGGAGCTCAGTGTCCCTGGCCCACTTAGTCCACAGCCTCACTCCCACAATGGCACTTTCAGAGCCACAGACCCACACAGAGGTCTGAGACCTGCCCAGCTCATGACACTCCATCTTCCAAGCAGCCATCTGGTGAAAACAATCGTTGGTCGCCATCCTGGGGCTGGCTCTCTTCATCCCCCATTACTTATCCTATGAGTGATAGTGTGCCTGCTGGCCCCTACTGCATCCTGCCTTGCCCCCCAGCGATGGCCTGGTGTGAATTACTTTGCCTTTGACCCCAATATAACTATTTTTTGTCAGCAATCCCAGATGTTACATGATACGGATGGGGACGTATGTGTCAAAATATTCTATCCCCTCCCCCCCAACCTCACACACGCACACACACCCCGCACTCCTTCCCCTCCCACCCCAACCCTATTCTTGCTGGCTCTGCAAGGACGTGGTTCAGCTGTGGCTGGACTCAGGGCAAGGACACAGGCTGTTGGAACCATCTGAGGCTCCCTAGTCAACCGGAAAAAGAAGCAGCCAGAGCTTTTCCATTTAGAACTAGCCCCTGCCACAGAGGCACACGCAGGAAGCCTAGAGGGGCTGATGCTGGCTAACCCCAGACCACAGGGTCATCTGGTCAAACTGTGGGCATCAAACTGGGAAATTAGATGCACAGAACCAATCGTGTAGGGTGGGCTGTGTTGGACACTTAACCATTTAAAAAGATTGTGGGTCAGTTTCTGATCTTAGCTGGGGTAAATTCAGAGACATCCATTGACTGCAACTGGGTCAGAGCCGGATTCTGCTCTCGGTTGCACCAGGGGCAACCTGGAGTCACCCTAGATGTATTCCAACCAGCACTCGGACTGGTGAATTACATTCAGTTTTCCATCCCTGCCTGCCTTGGTGAGCAGCTTCTCAACCGTCCTTCTTCCTCTCTCCCCTATAGGACATCAACTTCCTTAAGTTTCTGTATCCCCCTCCTGCTGGGCTGAACTCCACCTCCCACTGCAGTCAAGAGAGGTTTTGCCATTGACTGTAGTGGGAGTTAGCCCCACAAGCTCCACACCATCCTCCCGGCCAATCCTCTAGTTCACTCAGCTATGCCTTGGCCATACTCCCAAGCTTCAAATTCTTTGCATACAGTTTTCTAGTCCCCATTGTAGACTCAAGGCCTGGCTCCAATATTCAGATCCAATTCAGAATAACTCCAGAGGCTGAAATCTTCAACTTTGGGCTGAGCTTGATGACAGTTCCTTTAAGGGACATTGAAAAAAGGCATATTGTGCAAAACTGTGGTGTGATCCGACTAAGGGTTACTTCTCTGACAAAGACCATTTCCAGTGCGTATGAGCCCTAGTGAGGGTGCAAGAGGTGGGTGGAGAGTCAGTGTCACTCTCAGTCCCCCCCCCAACCCCAATTCTTACTGCTAAATGGGAGGAGTTGTGTGCTGTGGGTGTAGGACTGGGCACTATTCCTCTATATACTTGAAACATATTTCACTAAAGGACATTCAGGTGGTAAAGGCAAGCACTTTGCCGTTAGCAAATTCGTCAAGGTTGCCATGCAACCTTAATACACCTGTGTGCATATGCTTTATGACATGGGTGATTCATTACAGGATCACCTGCCATTTCTTCCATAGCACCCCTGCCGAGTTCAATGGGCTACATGGACAGGGCTCATCAGATGAGTTACTATTCAGCAGTTCTTTTTCTCCACACCATGCTGTGTGGCTCAAGATATTAGTTACCGCACAGTGTCCCAATCCGGTTCGGAATACAGACTCAGTAATTTCCTCCTGTGTTTTTCTGTGGCACTTTTGTCATTGCATTATGGCTCTTTCCAAACATCAACGGTTTTAGATTCACAGCATGTCTTTGACAAAAGGGATTATTATTGTCCCATTTGACAGGTGGAGGATAGAAGCAGAAGGAAATCAAGGTCCAAACTGTCCACCAATTTTGAAGACTCGTTTTTGGGGTCCCCCAGGGTCTGCTTCTTCAGAGAAGTTAGCATTAGACTGCACTTTATCCATTCAAAGCTCAGCTCCCACTGGCTTCAGCTGTGGCTGAGAGTGCTCAGCACTTCTGCAAATCAGCCACCGTGGCCTCAGGATGGGCAGCCTGGAAGTGGGCAGCATGCAGTTAACACCTGTAAGACATTTGGCTTAAGTGACTTGCCCAGTGTCAGGCAAGAGCTCTGTGGCGAAGCAGGGACAGAATCCAATTCTCCTGGCCAACATTTAACAGTCTGAGCCCTACAACCATCCTCTCTCTTCCTGCAATCCCCTGCCTCATTCACGGCACACCTCCCCACATCTGCAGCAGATGAGATGGGGGTTCGACAGACCGTGGCCTCCTTTGCTGCAGTGCCTTGCTCCATCCACACAGCACTGCCCATCCTTCTCCACTGACATCCCACTCCATCCCACATTTTTCACCTCTCTGCATTCAAACCTGGCTGTCTCTGATCTCCAGTCCAGTGTCTGTCCCCGCAACACCCCCAGGAGCAAGCAGAGTGATTGCAGGGGAAATCCTGCTCTGTTCCTACAGCCCCAGGGCAGTGGTGCAGGTGCCAAGTCCAAATTTGTGCACCCCTGAGTGTCCCATGCCACACCATACCTTGCAGCCACCCTAGTCCAGTGCCTCCTGCAAGCTGGCACCCAGGGGGCTTGCCCCCTGCCCCCACAGTTACGCCACTGCCCTGCAGCAGAGCATGCTCATTCACTCTTTAGGGGTAGCACGGGCAGTCTGGATTGGACACAGGAGCCATGAGGGTCTGGAGGAAGCTCAGTGAGGATGAAAGCTTTGGAGAATTTAGTTGCCAAATCCCAACAAGTCTCTACTGAGCATGTGCAAGATGAGATTTTTCAGGGGCTTAGAGCTGAGTCAAATTTGGGTGGATTTTCAAGGCAATGCCAAAATGCCTCCTGGCGACCTCCCCAGTAAAGATTTCAATTTTCTGCTCCGAAGTGTGAGGGGACACTAGTGCTTCCCAAAGAACATGTCACCAGCATTCTTAACAAGGTCAAAACAAAGTACTTCCCCTGTACCTCATTCTTGGAAGAGGCTGAACCTTTCTATCTGAAATATTCAAAATAAATAATTAAGTGATCCACCTGATTGCAGGCACCTGACACAGAAACATTCAGTCCAGATAGTTACAGTTTGGCAAAGTTATAGGCAACTGAAAACAAGGGACAATGATACAATAAATGACATAAAACAATAATAGGAAGAGTGGACAACCTACAGCTGTGCCACTTATGATATTATAGGGGGTGGGGAACTCCTACTTTAAGCCTATAGGCTCACATTTTCTTTTACAAAGTCCTGTTGCCAGCTTTTTGCATTTTTTAAAGGCGTTTTGACCCCTCCAGTTTTTAAGCAGGCCTTTGATATCTGGCAGGAAACATGCCCTGAGGTTAGGAGAGTGCCTTTTCTTTGTCCCAGGAAATTCTGTCCAGCATTCTCTGAGAGAGAAACTGTTAAACATCACCATTTTCCTTCACTTGCCTTGTTCCAGGAAATGCTGGGAGCAGCCAAATAATAAAGAATGGTGACAGTCTAAGGCTGGGCTGATAGGGCTGCCCAAAGCAGGGGTATCTAGGAGATTGCAGAACAGTGGTGGTGGCATTGGGGAAGACAGCCAGGCTGTGCTCCTCCACTTACATCCCCAACCCTTGATGCAGAACTTGAATGATCCATGTCCCACCCTAGGCGTTCCACATAGGGCAGTGACCTACTTCCTCTCAATGAAGAGGTCGAGAGCCTGGGCAGACTAGTCCAGTTTCCTGTAAATCCCCTTGGCCTCAGCACCTGTCCCCCATGTCCCATTCTCTCCCTTGCCTTCAGAGGAACATGTGGAACCAGAGCCCTCTTAACTCACAGGTGGGAAAGACAGAAAGGGTATGTCTACACCAGAGGCTCTGTTAACTCAACTTAACAAGGTCAGCTTTCAGTTGATTTAAAATTGATCTTGTTAAGTTGACTTAGAAAGTCCACACTGAAAACCCCCATCGACTGCCTGCGTCCAGATGGGAAGGTGCTAGGTCAATGAAGGAGTGGTGCAGGGAGGTGGCCTGAAGGCCAGTTAGGTCAGGTTAAGGGCCTTCCCCATTTACATTGGCTTCAGCCAACTTAATAAGATCACATTAAACATCAAGTCGACCTTAAGAGGTGGTGTTATTAAGTTGACTTAATAAAAGCCCAGTGTGTCCGCAGCAGTCTATAGGTCGACTTAACCTTCCTTAAATTGACCTAAGGCTCCAGTGTAGACATACTCAAAGATCTGGGCCACTCTCTCCTACCCACCTCCTGGCCCCCAGCACCTGGTCCCAGTAGTCCATTGGAAAATAGCCTTCCATGTGTCTAGCTCAATAGTTTTCAAACTACCAGTTGGGACATAGTGCTGGGTCGCAGACCCTCAGGTACTGGGTTGCAAGGCCCCCTGCTGCTGCCGCCAAAAAACTGAAATGCATTGCTCAAAGGTGTAATTGTTGGGTGGCAGACATAAATCATTTTTTTCAACCGAGTTCCCAGGAAAAAAGTTTGAAAACCACTTGTCTAGCTGTCAGTCCGGAAGGTCAAATAGCAGTAGTCTATGCAGAAAGATTGAGGACCAAATCCTGATGCATTATAGGGGGTCAGAGGGGTTGTCACCTTTGAACGTAACCAAACTTGGCTTTGCTTTAAAAACCCGAGAAAATTATATTACAAACCCAAACCAAACCCCTCCATTAAAAGAACATTACGGTTACATAGATTATGAAGTCAAGCACCGCAAAGTTTGGAAAAGCCACATCTGTGGCCATTTTCCCAGCCCTAATTCAGCCCTGGTACATTCTGATAGACATGTTAATTACATGATCACATACTACTTATTTCCACAGGGCTTGGACGTCATTCAGTGGATGGACCCACAAGGGAACAGAGTTAAGATAACAGCAAAACTGACTTGTCCTAATTTTAGAGGCTTGACTTGGCAGTGTTCTTTTAATGCAGTGTTTTGTATGTAACTATAGGTGGAGAGGGCAGTGACATCTATATTTAAGATTGTCCAGCACTTTCCATTCTGAGACCCTGTTTTCAGTTGTTTGTAACTTTTCCAGACTGTTTGGGCTGAAAAATCTCACATCTGGTATCTTCTTCACTCTGGATTTTTTGGAAACATTTCTGTGAAAATGGTTCCACCGTTTCTGAGAACAAGGTTATAGAAAATACACTCTTTTGCCTGTATTAAAAATATCCTCAAAACCATTTCATTGGAGAGCTCTAGCTCTTCCTTGCTTTGGAATTGGTGCTTGAAATTTGGCCCCTGGGGGAGGGGGGGAGGGAGGGTGCCCTTATTTCAGGGATGTAACATTTTCTATCCAGGTGAAAATCTGTCCAAATTTGACCAAGTTATGAGTCTGTGACAAAATCTTAATTTGCACATCCACGGTAGAGCTTTGTTAGAGTTTGGAAGCTAAAATCACTAAAAATTCCAGCCTCACTGAGCATGCTCCAGCCCCTAGCACTAATGAGACTGTGCATGTGTCCTGCCCACAGAGCAAGGGAGCATGATTCACTGGGACACACTGAGCGGGAGTTGCCCTGCAATTAATTGCTCCCTCTTGGTGTTCAGAGAGGCTGGCACTGAACAGAGAGCAGGGAACCCATCTCTTCTGCACTCTCAGTGACCACAACTGGCCCAGACAGTGTGGAGAGGAAGTAGGGACAGTGTAAATGAAATGATTGAGAATCAGGAAGAGGAAGGAAGAAGAGATGCAAGGCAGGGGGAAAGTGGAGTGGGCAGGGGCTGTCGTGTGACCACTAGACTAGAGCACACTCTGCTGGAAACACCTGTGGGTTCACTTTAAAGTACCACAGTGTCAAAGGACTGTGTGCCAGAAGCCTGTTCTGAGTTTCTTCACCAGTTCTGTCCTGGTTCGGCTCCCCTGCTCATCACCATGGTATCTGACCAACCACATCATGCACATCCAAACCTCCTGAGGGATCGGGATTTCTGGGCTCTTTCCCAGTAAAGCAACTCTTTTTTCCACATGCAAAATAACTTTCAAAGATGCTTCAGAAATATATCCCCAATGTACGAGGTGTTTGTATACCAAGGTCTACCCTTCCAGCCAGTCCTCCTGGACTGCTCACCACAGCATCCCCTGCTGGAAGAGGCGAGGGCTGGAGTAGCCAGGACCTCCCCCCACAGCCAGCCCTCCTGCCCCTCTCCCCACAGTGCTCCTGACAGTGACCTGACATCCCTTCCATGCACATCCCAGCTAAGACTGGCTGCTGTTGGGAACAACGCCCTGTGCACTCCCGCGGCCTGTTTCACGTGGACACTGCCTGTGCAGTCAATTCACAGGCTGCTAGGATCATTTGAGAAAGCTCATGCTCTTGAATGGGCAGAATCTTTTTCCAGCTCTGCCCCTGGTCTGGGAATCTGGCAGTGAAGGTTTGGTGTCTCTGCAACCACTGCCTGGGTGTAGCACATGACAAGGACGAGGGGGCACTGGAGACAATGAACAGAGAGGATCAGGGCCCAATTCCCCCTCCTCCCCTACACCCCCTGTGCTCTCTGCCAACTCCCCTTTGTAACTCCAGAGTCCCTGAGATTCTCCAGACTGAGCCATACAGCATTTTCATCTTCCTTACCACTCACCCCCCCTGCACCTTCTGGCTCTCTAATTACCCACCATCCGCAGAAGCCCATCTTCTTTTACCTCCGACTCATCTCATCTTATTTTTAGCTTTCCCTTCTTCCCTCACCACCCCACCCCGGTCTTGTCTCCTTTTTCCTTTCTTAATATGGTGATTGAGATGCCATCAAGTTTGACTGGAGGAGAAAGGGGGGCTGGGAGAAAGGAGAAGAGAGGGAGTGAGAGAGAGAGAGAAGAAGGATCAAAAGGAGACTTTCCACCCCCCCACCCCTTTTTTTGCTACATTTCAGTGGGTCTTGGGGAGGAACTGGCAGGGGGTTGGTGTAGCCAGCTGGTGGGATGGAGGCATGAAGCCATTGCCTGTATGTAAAGCTAAATGTCTGCCATAGACATATATAGTCAGGAGTGAAGGGGTGGGGACAGGCTTACTCAGGATACAAGAACCCTCCACCCCCTGACCCCCCCCCACCAAAAGCCTTTTTTATGCCCTGCCTGTCTCTTTTCTTCTTTGGTTTTGAGGCTTTGTGCCCCTCGGCACAGCCGTCACCACCCCAGCATTGCCCCTGTTGGGCACTGACGCCACCCGCCTGTGCCAGCAGAGAGCCAGGTCAGCGTCCCACCCTACTTCTCTGCCCGCCCCCTGCCATAAAGACACCCAGAGAGCAGGCCGGAGGAGCAAGTGGACAAGATAGAAGGGCAAGAAAGAGAGAGGAAGGGAGCTTTGGGCTGACTGTGCGCAGGGGAGGAGGCTGGAAAGACGACTGTTCCCCCGCTAGGAACTGCCTCCTGGAACATCTTTCATTCTCCTCGGGACCTGCCCCACATCAGGATGAAGTGGATCAGGCTGGTGTTGGCTATACTGCTACTGGCTGTGGCAAGCCCTGGGGCCCAGGGTGAGGAAGGGCTGGATTTTCCTGTATATGATGGCATCGACCGTGTCATCGACGTCAACGCCAAGAACTACAAGTCGGTGCTTAAGAAATTCAATGTGCTGGCTCTGCTTTACCACGAGCCGGTGGAGGACACCAAAGCGTCGCAGAAGCAGTTTGAGCTGGAGGAGCTGATTTTTGAGGTAATGGTGGGAGGTCAGAGGGGTAGGGAGAAAGAAAGAAAGAAAGATGGACTCAGCACTTTGGATCCATAACTGGATCCATCTCTGGACCATACATGCTGGGTTAGTCCTTCCCTGACTGACTAGCTAGGATGCAATGGGTATTTCGATATGTGAATGTCTCTGCCTGCCTGTGATATGCAGCTGCCTCTGGGGAGGTGTGGGGGTGGAAAGTAGCAAACGGATGGCGCACAGGGCGTTGAGCTTGGGGCTGGAATTTAGGGAGCCTAATGAAAGTAATTGTTCCCTGACTGGACTGCGGCCACAACTGTCACGTTTTGTCTGCACTTGGGAGGAAGTGCCATGGGATTGTTAATGGCCAGCTGGCCTTCTGTTCCAGTCTGGAGGGGTGAGAGCTGGGGTCTTCATTCACACACACACGTACTCACATATGCTGCATGTACATTACACATTCTCCCGCAGTGCCCCGAGGCACAGGGAAAGTGGCACGTGCCCATTAAAAAGCTACCAATCAGGGTAACCATAAGTCAACTACTGTGTCTAAATCTCCTTGAAGTAGCTGTCTCTGGCCATATGATAAAGGGTCACCTCCTCCCCTGCCCCCATGTGCTTGCACCCCTAAGTGGCCCAGGACCCCACTCACAGTAGCAGACCTGGCATGTGGTGATCTTTAGTTAGCAGACTGTATGTCCGTATTTGTGCTCGGCTGTGTTTCATGCACAAGTCTTGTGCTCCCTGAGGGTAATGACATCACAGTTTCCAGAGGAATAGCCATGTTAGTCCGTGTACAGCAAGAACAACAGAAGTCCTGTGGCACCTTAGAGACTAACAAATGTCTTCAGGCATAAGCTTTCGTAGGCTCCAATCCACTTCAACCCATTTGAAGTTGGAGCTTATGCCCAACGACACTTGTTAGTCTTTAAGGTGCCACAAGGCTTTTGCTGTTTTTGAGATCACAGTGTTTCACTTTATCCCAGTGATATTTATTTCCCTTTTAACTTGATTGATGCCGACAGGGCAAGCAGTTCGCAAAGAAATGGGAAAGAAAGAAAGACCCCAGATTCTGAATGGAACACCTGGGGAGAGGAGAAACATCTGTTTGATGCAGTTAAGTTATGCATCACCCTTTTAAAGTATTTCAAAGCAAGGCCTGAAACGCTACAGTGACATGACAAGGTTTTTGACTACAGTGTCACTCTAATATTATTACACTGTTACTACAGTGTCATGAGACTGTTGCTACACCATTAGCACAGCATTAGGACAATGTTCAGGCAGTGTCACTAGAGTTTTATTACTGTTAGGACAGTGCCTCTTATATCACAGCTTTTTGGAGACCTTTACTGTAGCGTTTTTATAGGGGCATTAAGAACCTGGTGCCAAAGGAGGGCCCCCAAAGTGTGCGTGGAAGGACAGCAGTCTCTGTAGATTACATACCAAATCAGGAGGGAGAGGTCCTCTAGGGAGGGTTGAGTTTCACCGGCTGGCACTCTTGCCTGGATCTCAGCTGTGGGTGCTTCTCCACGTCTCCAAACCGTTCCCAGAAGAAGGCTCTAAATTTGAAGTTTCCATACTTGGGATGGGTGCAGAGACAAGATGCAGCACAGCCACCCCCTTCATCCCTGCCCTGCCTCCTGGAATAGTGTCTTGCTGGACCCTGAGTCTGCAACAAAGGTGCTGCGGGAATGAGTGGCTGCTGTTGCCTCAGGCCAACAGAGTCAATGGCAAGGGTTGGTTCAGGAGATGAAGCACGGTTAAGTGTACTATGCCGGGCTTTCCTCTCGGGCACCCTACATCACCCATGTTGTAGGAGAGGCTAGATCAAGAGTCTGCAACCTGCCACTCCAAAGCTGCAGGTGGCTCTATGGCTGTCCCTTGTGACTCTGGTTTCTAGGCCCTCTCCTGCCACCAGGAGACCCTGTGCCAGGCTCCAAGCTCCCTCTGCCACTGGGGGACCCTGTGGGGGCCCGGTCCTGCTTCCAGGCTCCCCCTGCTCATGAGGCAGCTCTGCTGCAGGTGCCCTGGCCCAGCTCCTGCAAGCAGGAAGCTACACTCATTTTGGTTCTCAAAACACTTTGTTATTGCAGGAATTTTTTTAAATGGCTCTTATCTTTTGGTTTGCCTATGGACCAAGGGCCTGTCCCACTAAGATGGGAATCAACTGATGGATTGCTACACTGCTGGCATGCATGGCATGAGAGAGGAGACCAGACCAGTGGAACACAGACCTTTCCCAATGGGCCAGGAGCTGGGATACTTTACGAAATGAACCAATGAAGCATTTCAGTATGGTAGGAAAGGGGATGCCATGCTGCAGGGGCCACTGTTACCTGCAAACATGGCCAATGCGCCGTACTTGTGAACGGGAGAAAACAGCTATGGTAGGACATCTCTGGGTGTCTTTGATCCCAATAGTTTATCTCTTAGAGTATGGCATGATTGGGGAAGCAGATTTTTCTCCCTAGAATGACATGGAGCAAATCCAGCCTGCTTTGTGGACAGGGTGCCCAGGGGAAACTCAGAGCCAGTGGACCTTGGTTATTCTGCTCTGCCAGGGACCTTGCTTGCCAGCACCTCTTCAGAGGCTGAGTATCTATGGTAATTTCTGGGAACCCTCAGTTGTGAGACACCCAAGGGTTGGCTGGCTGGCTGGCTGGATTCAAGGGAGATTTATGGTACAGCTGTCATATACAAGGTGGACATTGTAGCTCAGGGCCTTCTCAGTGTGAAATGCCTCAGCTTGGAGCAGATCAGAAGAGCTTGATGTTTCATCATCCAGTCTTACACCCAACCTTAGGTATTTGTCTTCACCTGTGACTTAGAAGGGCAGGTGATG
This sequence comes from Podocnemis expansa, assembly GCA_007922195.1. NCBI lineage: Eukaryota > Metazoa > Chordata > Testudines > Podocnemididae > Podocnemis > Podocnemis expansa. The sequence continues at coordinate 4,028,484 of ML682099.1, forward strand.
GGTGGCCTGCTGCTCAAGAGCCTCGGGGAGGAAGGAAATGTGAGCCCCCACCAGCCTTAGTCCTCTGCTTGCTGTGCTGAGGGGCATGACACCTGCAGACCCCATGGGTCTCTTGGCTCCCCAGCTCCCATCCTGTGTTGCCTATATTGCTGCTAACCCTTGGCTGGATTAAGCTACCAGGGAAAAGACTGCTGACCACACTGCAGAGCCCAGCCCAGTTTGGCCCCAGCCAGCTGAGCTGAGATAGGGTATGGCTGTGTGGGAGCTAAGCCTGACCAAGTCCATCTGCCTCTCCCCAAAACTCAGTTCTGAGCAGCCCCATCCACTCAGCTGGGCCACATCCTGCACCAGGCCCTGCAGCTTGGCCCATCTCTGTTCTTCAGGAGGATGGAGTGGCTTGAAGGACTCATTCCAGGGCATGGAGCCTTTCCTGTCTAGGTCACCCAGCCCTGGGTGGCACTGTCTGAAAACAGGGCTTCCTGGTGGCCTTTTGGATGGTATGAAATTGGGCTTGACGGGTCTCAGCACATTTCTCAGTGCCCCATGCTGTGAAAACCCTCCTACCATTGGCCCAGCTCAGTGGAGAGGAGAAGTGTGCCAGTGAACAGGGCACAAAGGCAGAGAGCTGCAAAATCTGCTTTCATTGAAGTAAAGGGGGAGATTTACCAATAGGACAACAACAGGAACAGGATCAGGTCAATACCACAAATGTCAGTGGAAGCAGGCTCAAGCCAATGCTGAGACCTTTAAAAAATTCCACCCATAAATAATGGGCCTGATGCACCTAGCTCAGCTCTAGATTTCCTTCATATTCAGAAGCATTACTGATTAGATCCTGGATTTTGGCTCCACTCATTCTGTTTTTACAAACTGCAAAATCAGGATTCCTTTGTGGCTCAGATTCCAGCTCTTCCCCTACCCCACCAAGTTTGGGCCACTCAGACGCAGGCACTTGCTTGCAGTGTGCCATGAATTATTACCCTTCGCTGATGCCATGCTGTGGAGGAAAATGTTGCCTGACTGCCAGTGTTCTGGGCCCACTTCAAAACCCAGTGAAAGCACTGGGAAGGCAAGGCCGTTGGTTCATCTGGGCTTTGGACCAGACCTTGTATCAGCAGGCTGAACAGGAAACTTCTAGGAAAATTGCAGAGCCCTTCTTCAAATGCATCTGTAGCAATTGCCTGTCAGCCCCCAGCAGCAGTGAGTTTGAAAGGTAACCCCCACGCTATGGCAATTTTCATGGGCTGCCCTCTACCAGCCTTTTTCTTCACTGTGTTCTGTATAAAAATACACTCACTTTATTGACTAGGTGTGCTGCAGTCACCAGACCCGTGAAAAATATTGTCAGCAAACTTCAAGAGGAATATATGTATCATTTCACGTATTGGAAATTTTGGTATATTTCACAGAACTTCCATGCAGTGTTTGTTTTGTGCTCAAAAGCATGCGGGGACTTCTGAATGAGATCAAATGCTTTTTTGTCAAAATACACAAAATTGTCACTTCCAAATTTCAGTGGTTTTTTTTTTTTTTTTTTAGCATAAGAATAGAACCAGTTTTGACTGAAATGTTTGCTGATGTGAGACTGTATCTTGTGGCTATATGAGTGTGAATGGACTCAGTGTTTTGTGTGGGTGGGTGGGCACGTGGGTGACTGGTGTGTGTTTGTGGGTGGGCGAGTGTGTTGTGTGTCTATGTGCATGTTGTGTGGGTGGGTGAGCACGTTGTGATGTGTGCGTAGGGGTGAGTATATGTTGTGTATGTTATGTATCAAGTGTGTTGTGTGGGCGAGCATGTGTTATGCGTCAGTGTGTGATGTTTGTAGGGGTGACCATATGTTGTGTGTCTCTGTCCATGTTTACGTATCAGGAGTGTTGTGTGTTTGGGTAAATGAGCATGCGTGTGTAGGGGAGCACATATTGTGTGTCTGTGCGTGTTATGTATTGAATGTTTGCATGCCTGTGTGTGTTATATATTGAATGTGTAGTGTGTTTGTGTGAGCCTATGTTGTGTATCTGTAAAACAAACAAGGAATCTTGTGGCACTTTTAAAGACTAACAGATTTATTTATCACATGAGTTTTCATGGGAGAAAATCCCATTTCGGCAGATGCTTGAAAAAGGGGAATTTACATCTTCAAGCATCTAATGAAGTGGGATTTTTCTCCCACAAATGCTCATGTGATAAATAAATTTGTTGGTTGCAGTAAGTGCCACCAGACTCCTTGTTTGTTTTGCTGAATGAGGCTAATAATTAGCTCCCCTTTGGAACAATGTGTGTCTGTGTTCATGTTGTGTCCTGGTGTGTTCATGTGGGTGAGCGTGTGTTATGGATTGGGGGGGGAGGTGTGTGTCCTTAATTAAGGGAGTCTTCTGGGGATTTTTAACCGTTGAAGCAGCACATCGGTTTCTGGGAGTCACACTAAGGGCCTAGGCCAGGCTGGCAGCAGCAGCACAGTGTATCTGATCCCTAGCTATGCAGTCAGGCAATTGTGAGATCTTGGGTGCCAGTAACCCAAGGTACCAGTGTGCTGCTAGGGGACACTCTCCTCTTTGGGGCCATTCTGGCCCCATATCCCAAGCACAGTGCGATGGACATTGTGCTTCTGGGAGCAGAGTGGGTGATGCAGTGGAGAGCTCTTGGACTCTGTATCAATCCAATGGGCCCATGCGTCCTTGGTGGATGCTGTGCTGCACGGGGGGGGGGGGGGCAGGTTTGGGATGAGACAAAACCAAAGAGCTCAGTGCAGATCCTGTGGCATTGAGCCCTTGAGTTACCATGTTAACCCTTGTGTCCTGGCCAAATTATTTAGGGGTAAACACAGTCCACTCTGTAAAATCACCCTCTGCTTTTGACAGGATAAATCCTTTTCTTCCGTTCTTGTCTCCAACAGCTTTGTAAGGCTGTTATGTGCTGCTGTTAAATAGTGGCTCTGTTCCTCCCCAGGGTGCCAGCATTTCAGCGCAGGTGAAATGATGCATATGTTTCCTAGCGCCCTTGAGGATGGTTTCACCGTAAAAGCCACTACAGTGTGGGATAACAAGTCTCTGCATCACACAAATATCCATGCCCCTCCCATGAGCACGGCTGTGAGCGTAGCCAAAACCACTGAACATTTGCAAGCCATTACTTTTTCCAACCAGTGTGCATGTCCCAGGTTACAGAATTGATTCTGACAGCAAAATCAAACCACAAGAAGGAAGGAGGCAGGGTTTAAAGTGTGTGACAGGCGGTGTGGTGACTTAGCCACACTGTCACCACTAGAGAGCACTGTGATCTCGCACATATGCACTAGCAGCCTGCCCCACACATTTCCATTGCTGGGCCTCTTTCCTCCCTCCTTCTCTTGGACTCTGAGTTTATAAGCAGATGATGCAGCTGTTACTCCCTATTTTAGGTGCTGTCTAGCCACCCTGCCCCTCCTTGCATAGCACAGCCTGGTCACAAATGTTTGGGGTTCCCATTCCAAGCAAAGATTGGGGCCAGCACTAGTTTCTGAGTTAACAATAAACAACGAGGCCTGTGGCACCTAAAGACTAACAAATTTATTTATTGCATGAGCTTTCATGGGAGAAAATCCCACTTTGTCAGATGCCTTGACAACAGGGAACTTACAGAATGGGAGGAAATAAATGCAAGGGATTGTAAGTCATGGGATCAGGTCACACTGTAAAAGCAAGTCAAAACAGTTGTTAATAATGTAACCCTTCTGCCAGGTGGAGTGAGCAGTGGCAAGGGCTGGGTTCAGTATCAAGGGGTTCCTTCTTAACAATACAATATAGAATGGGCTCAAGCCTCCACCCAAAAACTTGGGAAAATTACCCACAACCCCTCAGTGCCTCTCAGATGCAGTGCTTCCCTCTTGCAAATGCTGAGTCTGTGTGTAGAAAAGAAACAATAAAAAGGGGAAAGTTACCTGGCATTAATGTGGGGAAAATGCCACTAGCATAACAGAATTCAAAGGGCCAGGAGCAAAAGACCCACCCTCACTGAGCAGTGTCTTTTGCCTCACATTCTTACCTTGTGATGTGAAAGTCCAACAAATGAAAGATCCTTCCATGTGCCCCTCTCTTTTCCCTCCTCTGTACCCTACTCACCATTGTTGTTGCTTGCCAACGAAGATGCAGAGTTCAAAGATATATTCAGGTGAGTCACCTCATGCCCTGTGAGGAGAAAAGGCATCTTGGCTGCTCACTCTGCCCCTGCTTTCTCTCCTGCAATCTTAGAATTGTCTTGAGGTCCCACCACTTAACCCAGCTCTCTGGTGATGATTTCAGGTGTATCATCACTGCTAAAGCAGGCTAGGCAATTTCTTTCCTCAGAGATACTGTCTCATAGGAGATCCAATGCTCAGACCTGTTCTCTACTGGGAGCAAGGTTCGGTGGCAGTTGACAGAAGTTATGCAAGCTCCTCTGTGTAGCTTCCATATCTCCTGTTGATTTTCTAACTTCTAAATAGCACATGGTCCCCACTACGCTGCACCAACAGGAAATGCCCCTCTCCCCGGGTCTCACTGCCACTCAGTCGATCCCACAGAATCAGACAGTGTGGCTGTGAGTGAAGACTTAGATCTGATTAGTGGTGACTTCGGCTCAAGTGAGCCACAGCAAAAGACTCTGAACTGAGCCTGTTTCTACACTAAAACAAGCAAGGAGTTGTGTGGCACTTAAAGACTAACAAATTTATTTATTACATGAGCTTTTGTGGGAGAAAATCCCACCCACAAAAGCTCATGCGATAAATAAATGTGTTAGTCTTTAAATGCCACATGACTCTTTGCTTGTTGTGCTGAACTAGATTAACAGGGCTGCGCCTTCGTGTCTACACTACAGATCTTACAGCCCCACAGCTGTACCCTTGCATCTGCACCTCCATATGGTCCCGCATGTAGCCACTCTGCGCTCCTGCCAGCATAATTAAACCACCCCCAACAGGCAGTGGTAGCTGTGTCACCAACAGAGCGTCTCCTGCTGACATAGCATTGTCCGCACTAGTGCTTTTGTCAGTGAAATTTATGGTGGACAGGGAGTGTTTTTCTCACACACGTGATGGACAAAAGTTTTACTGGCAAAAGTGCTAGAGAGGGTCTGAGCCTTAACCACCTCAGTCATTACACAGTGGAAAGGAGACAAGTCAGAGAATGTCTAGGGACCTCAGGCAAAGCCCAGCACAACCACCAAGTAGAAACACCTTGTCTCCCTCCGGCCTTTGACATCCCTACAGCATCCTTGGCAGTTCAGTTGAGGGTGAACCCCTCAATCATGGCATGCCAAGCACAGTTCCTCTCCCCTTCTTTCATTGAACAGTTTATTACCCCTACAGCTAGTATGAAAGTGATTTGCAATGCAAGGCCAGCCACAAGTGATCATCTGGGTAAAGCAACTCCGTCATGCTGTGCACCGAGGTAGAGGGGGTGTGAATGTGCAAACAAGGCTGGGTCCTGAAATCTTCTCCTTCAGCTCATCATTAGTTGCTGGGGAGAGCTCATTTGGATCCTGCTTAGCATTACTGTGATCAGGCTTTGGGGCTCTTGTCACAGAGGAGAAGCCCATTGTGCTAGATACTGCACAAACACAGAATCAAATGATGATCCCTGTGCGCATGAGGTTGCAGTCTAAGTGCAAGACAGATGGGGGCACAAGGAAACACTACTGCTCTGAGACCCAGTCATGGGTCTAGGGATGGGTTCTACACTTTGGTCAGGGCAAGTTCCAGCTTTGGGTTCAAGGTGATAGTTCTTGGTGCAAGATCTAGATGAAGGTTGTGGGGGTTCTGGTTTCCAGTGAAAGTTCTGGGGGTCTGGAGTCCAAGCTGTAGATGGTGGCTATGGTGTTGGGCTCTTGGAGGCAGTCCTGGCTTTGGGTTGGCAATGGTTCTGGTCTGCCTTTGGCTTGTTGGTGCTGGTTCTGTTGATACTGGCTTTGGTTATTGGAGATGGTTCTGGGTTTGGATGTTGGTGCTCACTGGGGTGTGGGTGGCTAAGTGTCACTTGTCCCTATCTCATTCACAGCTGGGTAATGACCACGTTGGCAGCCTCAGAAATGCCCTTCTGCTCCTTGTTGCCTCTCCAGCAAGACAGATTATCTGGGACTGGTGCCACTGGAGACGGAAATCCCTGGTCCTCATTCCTGTCCCTAAACACTGGGAGCCTTCAGTGGGTGGGGAATGGAAAGCCCAGGGTGTATCCTGGCCCTAAGGCTCTGTAGCTCAGACATAGAAAAATCCACCAGCTGATCTCAGGTGGCAACAGGCCTGGCTCCTATGGTCCCCCTTACGTATCTTCTTGTGAAGGCACCAATCAGCTCTTATACCTTTGTCACCAGCCCACCCTCCTCCCCCGATCTGAGCCCCATCCCTCCTGAGCCTCGGGCTGAGTGAATCCAGCCCAGATCGGCACACCCAAAGTCTGGCTCAGTCTGACTGTCCCAGTGCATCCCCAACCTTATCCCTCTTTGAAAATCTGTCCCTCTTTCTCTTCTCTGTCTCTGCTCTTCTTCCTAGTTAGCAGCCCAAGTCCTGGAGGAGAAGGGGGTGGGGTTTGGCCTGGTGGATTCGGAGAAGGACGCAGCAGTGGCCAAAAAGCTAGGTAAGGACTGAGCTGGGACCCTTGGGGATGGGAGGGGTTCCCCAGGCCGCAGCCACCGACACCAGGCCTGATCCCATTGGGGGCATCTGTGGGGAGAGAAACCAGGGCCGATGACTCCATCAGACAGAGCCCCCAGCCTTTCATGATGGTTTCCCAGCCTGTCCCAGGTGCCTTGCTCATGTGATGATGGGTCTGGGGGTTTCCTTCCTGCTTCTGCTGCCCCTTGGGTGGATTGGGTGGATTGGGACTGTTGCTACATCAGAACTCGGTCCATGTCCCACTTCCCACAGCTCCAGGAAACACACAGGAAGGCAGAGAGGGTTTTCTCTCTTCCCTACTCCTAGGCACATCAATCCTCTCTCCCCATCCAGCCTAGCATGCAGCATTCAAGATCCCTGATCCCTCAAAGTTTTGAGGAGGTGAAGTAGCCCTGAATTTTTGCCCATTGTTGGAAGCCTGGAGAGTCTCTGGAATGAAATGTTTGACAGCAGATCACCCAGTCACTGGCTCAAATTAAAGCACCCCCTGAGCTCAGCCACAACCATTGGACCCACTACAGCAACCCCTGGCGGATGGAGTCCCACTGATGGGCTCCAAATCCCTCTGTTCAGTTATGTGAACCTACTGACTTCTTCCCTGTTAGACTTGGGGGGGGGGGGCTTTTCCAGGTTAGGACTGGATCTGCTTGTGCCATCGGCTTCAAGGGACTTGGGAGGATTCCCTAATATTCTGGTGCACATATGAGCCGATCCCGAGCCCCCACCGGTTGGGAAAACTCAGGGATGAGTGGGATTCATACCTTGAAGTGGGCTGTGTTCCCCTTAGAGCAGGGTCTCAAACTCAAATCACCATGAGGGCTGCATGAGGACTAGTACAAGGCTGCATTAGGGCTAGTACGTTAGCCTGAGGGCTGCACCACTGAAACCGTTTCATACAACAGCATTGCAAATACTGGTAAGAATAGTTTTGTTGCAGGCCACAGGAAATAGCTTTAGGGGCCGCATGCGGCCCATGGGCGCCTTGTTTGAGACCCCTGCCTTAGAGACTGCTCTGGGCCAGAGGCCATCAGCTGCTCCCTGGGATGCAATGGGCACTCTGAACAAAGTGTCAGTGCGATGGCTATTCTCCCCATTTAAGGTAGCAATAATAGGCTCTTATCCTGTCTGTGGAGCAGCCATTCAAGAGGCAGACAAGACGTGTGGCCAGCATGTTAGGTTAGGGTGAAGAAGAGCTGATTCTTTGATGGGTGACAGCAGCAAAACTAACCCACAGTGTGACTGTGCAGGGCCTGACTGTGGGGCCAGGCTTGAACCAACAGCACCCCATGGAGGTAGATGAACAGACAGGCAGAGGTTTATGTTGGGTGGTTGCCTCCGACAAGATCAACTTTCCATCCAACAAGCAGCTGGCAGGATAGGGAGCCCTGAGTTTGGCCTTTGCTGCTGGGGCTCTGTGGCCCCTCTGGTGTTATCCTAGCACCCCAGGAGAGCCGCCTCAAGGCACGGGGAGTGCAGAAACAGTGGAGAGGCCCCAGGGCTGAGCATGCTCTGCTCATGGTTATGCTGAGCAACCACTGGAGGATGCAGGGAGGGTGACCCTGCAGGTGACCCTTGAAGGCTGCTGCGAGCATCACTGGGAGCTAATCGCCCCTTGCTTTCTTGGCCATGACACCACAGAGATACCCCGTTCCTCCTGCCCTCACCCCACACAGACACTTCTTCCCCTGACCCCATCCCCACAGACCCTCCTGCTCCTCACCCCACACACACAGACCCTCACCACTCCTGCCCTCATGCCACAGACCCGTGTCCTCCAATCCCACAGGCAGCCCCATGCTCTCCTGATCGTGACACCATGAAGACCCCATAGCTCCTCCTGCCCTCACCCCACAGACCCCCTGATCCCAGACAGCCCCTTGGTCCCCTGACCACAGAAAGACCCACCTCACCCCAGTCACTCTGCCTTGATGGAGATGCTCTCCCCTTGCCACAGGTGTAAGGCCAGGGGCTAAAACTCTGGCCCTGCAGCAAGATCTGGGGACTTTCATTGTGTCCTTGCTAGGGGTCAGGAAGAAATTTTCCACAGCCACTTCCCCAGCCCATCAGGGCCTGATCCTAGAGTCAGTGACTAACCCTGGCTGTCTAGCTACTTCTCAGCACCAGCACATGTGGAAGGCACAAAATCCACCCTGCACCTTTGAGGCCTTATTCACACTATAGGGCCTACGGCTGTGCAGCCTTGAGTTTGTCCTGTAGTGGGGTCAACACCACACACGTTGCAGTATCCTGGCCCTTGGCCAGCAACACCCCCATATCCGTGGCCCCTCTTATCAGGTTCTTTCCCTGGGCAGGGCTGGCAGAGGTGGACAGCGTGTACGTGTTCAAGGATGACGAGATGATTGAGTATGATGGAGAGTTTGCAGCCGACACACTGGTGGAGTTTCTCCTTGATGTGAGTGATGCCCCCCTTTCGCCTTATCCCCCCCTCACTGGCCCAGAGACACTCACCAGGGGGCATGGGAGGCTCCCTGCCTCCAGATGTACTGCCCAGGTGCTCTGCTCAAGGCCCCTCACTAGCCAGACAAACTCCTCCCCTCCTGAGGCGGGCCTGTATCACTGCCTCCATTTCAGAAGGGGGAAACTGAGGCACAGAGGGGCAGTAACCTGCCCAAGGTCACATGCAAGTGAATGGCGGAGCTAGGAATAGAACCCAGAAGTCCTGCCTCCATGTCCTCTGCTCCCAAACCTAGACACTAGTCCGCCCCCCGAGGCGGGAATAGAGTCCAGGACCCCTGATTCCCAGCAGTTTCCTCTCCCCTCTGCCACACATGCGCCAACCACTAGCCACCATTCCCTCCCAGTGCAATAGCTAGAACCCAAGAGTCCAGGTGCCCATACCTTGGCCTTCTCCACTCACCTGTGCTGTGTCCCCTACCTTGGTGTGGATGGCAGATGAATGCAGGCTGTGTACAACCCACAGACCTGCCCCTTGTCCCCATAAGTGGGACTTCCCAGCCCGTGGGGTTGCCCTGGTGCATTGACAACTCCTAGTCAGGGCTGTGTCAGAGTCCACAGTGTCTTTGATAGCCCAGGGGTGGTGCCAAGTGCCACCTTCCCTTCCTGCTGCCCCTCCTGCACAGCCAGGTCCCTGAAGTTTCCATCCTGGGTGTGCAAAGGGGTCTAGGACTGACCCTACTTTGGCCTCCTTGCAGGTGCTAGAAGAACCAGTGGAGTTCATCGAGGGAGACCGGGAGCTCCAGGCTTTTGAGAACATTGAAGACGACCCCAAAGTCATTGGCTACTTCAAGAACGAGGACTCAGAACGTACGTAGGCAGTAACCGAGGGCCCTGTGTTGGTAGGAGTCCACCCTCACCAGGCCCAGTCCGTTGCCCCAGGCAGTGCCAGGGGAGTCATCAGGAGGCGGTCTAAGGGTGGCTAGGGATGTGGGAGTGGCTGATTAAAGGCAATCCTGCACTGCAAGATGGTGAGAAGCAGTTTCTGCACACTCCAGCCACAAGTGTGGGCCACCAGCGGGTCCATCTAAATCCTCTACAGGGAACTCCGGGGAGCATTTCTGGTCACTGTGCATTCACACCTTAGCTACAGCCATGAGGAGGCTACATAACTAGCCACAGCCATAAAGGAGGTGCAGAAAGTGGTGTTTATAACACAGGAGGTGCTCTACTCTCTCACTATGCCCCGGGGGAGAGCTAGGGGGCACTGTGCAGCAGGGTGCAGTGTGGGTGCCTACATAGGGGGTGCTTTCTCCTCCGATACTGTCCCCATTCACCCTAGCAGTGGGTGCTGGGGGTGATGGACTGGGCTGCTGTGGTGGGCTGATTGGCAGAGCTCTCAGGAGGCCAAATACACACTGAGGCTCTGGCCATGTGTAGTCTTTTTTTTTTTTTTTTTTAAAGATTCCCCTGGCACTTTGTATGATAAAACAACAAGGAGTTGTGTGGCACTTTAAGACTAACAGATTTAGTTTTTGTATGAGCTTTCATGGGAGAAGATCCCACTTCCTCAGATGCTTCGAAGATGGGTGAACTTACAGAAAGGAATGAAACTAAATGCAAGGGGGTGTAAAACATAGGATCAGGTCATAAAGTAACAGCAAATCAGAGCAGTTTCCAAACCCCAACTCAGGTGATTCCACTGTCCCACCTCCATCACCCCGATTTCCTGCAGCTTCACTTGCTGCGCTCAACTGTTGTGCAGTGTTTTTTGGGGCAGTTAAACAGCCGCCACATCCCACCCCAGGGGTGGCTGCTTTGCAGTGCTGGGTGAGCGATCCCTGCATGGTGTTTCTGTGCACTGTTAAACAGATGCCATGTTGCACCCCCTGAAGCAAGGAACTCACCCTTTTTTGTATGCTTCTTGAACTCTTTCAGGAGACAAAGTGTTACAGAAAAGTCTCCTCATTAGGCCTGATCCCTCCTTGATACAGCCCTGGTGTAGTGACAGTGGTGCCAAGTTTGTCTCATCCAACAGTCTGGCCAGGAGGTGGCCAAGAGCAAATTCTCATTGCCTCCATTTTGAATTCAGCCCTGTTGTGGGTGTCAGAGCTAAACGCCTATTAATGCCTGCGGTCTTGCGAGCATTAAGTGAGCGTAACCTGTCAGCCCTGGGGCTGTCACAGCTCTGCTCATCTGGGGCAGTGAGACACCCGGTCCAGGAGCTTCTGTGACCATTTCAGACACAGGTCACCTCCTGGTAAACAGGACACTGCATCCCCAAGCATGGGGGGATCTGCCTTCCTGCTCCAGATTATCCCTCTGCTTCAGATCCTCCCTGCCCTATACCAGCTTCAGCAATTTCAATGTTTTCTCTGCTTTCTTTCTGCTGCTGGGCTACCAGCCCAATTGCCCCTAACACCTACAGAACCCCAGATGCTGCAGACTCACTCTCTATTTTGGCTAGTTTCACGACTTCTCAACTAGGCCAGATGTCCACCACGAACCTAACGAGTCTGAAAGGGTTGGCATAGTTAAAATGCAGGCTACCCAGGGAACGAACGGTGTGTGGTTCACCTGTGGAACTCATTGCCACATGGTTTCATTGAGGTCAGAGGTTATCAGGGTTGAATTAAGGCTTAGGTATTTATGTGGTTGACCCAGAGTCACATGCGGTGGCATAGGGAATGGGATGCAGGGATGTTGGATCCTGTCACATCTCTAGGAGGAAGTGTGGTCATGATATTACAACCTGGGTTCATTCCTCACTGTGGGACCTTGGACAAGTCCCTGACCACCTCTGTGCCTTAGTTTCCTCATGAGTGAGATATCAGTGATGGAAGTAGGAGATAAGAATACAGTAGAAGCAGTTTTGCTGATGAATTCATGGACTGATCTTTGAGACGTGTAGGTGGGAGACACAGTGAAAGTGGGTATATCATGTTTAATAACAAGCAACTAATTGGCTGATCAGTCAACACATACAAAGCCCTTCAATCCAGAGAGGAGGGGTGGAGGCTCTGGCCACGGGAAGGGAGAATTGTGGCTGGGGTGCTAACCACATCAGGGGCAAGACAGCCTCTGTCCTCCTCTAGTGGTTGACCTGTGTCTGCTGTTTGTTCAGAGTGGTTCTGGGCACCCACTGTTGGTCTCAAAGGTCCTTTGTTCACTCCCTGTTGATGACCCAAGTTTCAGGGGGTTGCTGCTCAAGCCCCAGCAGGGAGAAATCACAGTTCTTCTTCAAGTGCTGCTTGGATGCATTCAGTAATAGGTGTCTCCGTGGCGGAGCGCCGGATTGGTCGGAAAAACTTTTGTCCTAGCCTGTCAGGAGAGGGTAGGCGGCCACCACCCCCACGCCACCCAGTGGCTATATATATGGCCGTATCCCGACCCCTCCCCAGTTTCATTTCTTCCACGTTGTGCGTCGGATCTGGAATGTCCGCTCCTTGCGAACGCAAGCAGCCTGCCCGTTCTTCTATGAGCTTTTCGCCTGACTGGGAGCACCTTTTTGTGGACGTAGTTCCACCACAGGGATCCTCCACCTTCGGGCTGAAACATCAGAGATCATCCGTCAACATGCCAGGGTTTAAACCCCGTTCCAAGTGCGGCAAGGCCTTCCCTCAGGATGATCCCCACCGGAAGTGCCTCCGGTGCCTAGGCGAAGACCACCTGGTCTCCACCTGTTCCCTTTGTATGTCCTTTAAACCTCAGACAATCAAGGACAGGGAACAAATGCGCCATGCCTTAGCCTCTGAACAGGCTCTGCACTCTTCACCCGAGGCTTCAGATTCCCGCCTGGCGCCGAGACCTGACTTGGCACTGGAGCCAGCCCGGCACCGTGCTGTCGGTGGCCGTCGAAGAACGAGCTCAGTACCAACCCAGTACCTCGGCACCGCTGCAGCACCTCAGCCCCTCGGCACCGCTTGAGGTCTCCCCGGCACTGCAGTCCCAGCACAGCCCGGTACCGTCGGTGCAGAGCTCGCCCCAGCACCTACCACAGTCACCTCCGGCACCACAGGCTCATCATAGCCCGGTACCAATGGTGGAGGGCCTGTCTCGACAGGGCAGCCCTGTCTCCCCGGTTAAAGGCTCACTACAGGCTCGTTCGGGGTAGCTCCCAATACCGATGACCATGGAGGCAGTGGAGCCACTCGGATACTCCTCCTGCTGCCCACACCACCCTCCCCGACACTGGTTAGGAGTGGCAAACCGGCCTTCATATCCAAGGCCTGGGACCATCGCAGGAGACGCCGAGCTCCCTCGCCCCAAAGCTCTCCATCTTCTACTCCATTGGGCCCTGGTGCCGTAGAGCCATCCGTCTGGCAACATTTCACTTTGCCGTCACCAGTACCGCCTCAAGAATTGGAAGGTACTTCCCCCGCTTAAGCTCTGGGGAAGGTCCATCGAAGGGCTCTAAGTGACCCCGGCACCGCACCTCAGCACTGTCACCCTTCTGCCTCCACCCTCAAAAATGGCCCCCCCGTGAGACCCCTTCCCCACCCTCGGCGGACACCCGGTACTACTCTGTCCCCGGCACCGGGCTCATACAGAGGCAACCTATCGGCATACTTCAATCTGTTGCGCCGCACCACAGCCCACTTAGGGATGGAGGTCCAGTCTTCCAATCCTCCTTCGGACAGCCTGTTCGGGCTGGCCTTCTCCTCAGCAGAGCCGCTTACAGTCCCTCTCCACCCAAGTGTTTGGGACTTGACATCCTCCCGATGGCAGAACCCAAGCTTTATTGCCCTGGTGTCAAACACGGTGAGTCTAAAGTATAGGGTCCCCGAATCGGACTTCCCCTCTCTCGCCAACCACCCAATCCCTCCTAAGGATGTGGTACAGATGGCACTAGGCCCGGATGAGCCCTCTAGTGACCCCCTCCCTGCTTCGAGGGAGGGAAGCTAGGGAATTGGATCTCTTGGGACGTAAGGTCTATTCCTCCTCAGCCTTCCAACTACAGGTTGCAAATAATCAGGCCCTAACCAGCAGATACATCCTGGATGTGTGGGAATCGGTCGTAAAATTTAGACATTTGCTCCTACCAGAGACTAAAGAGGAGCGTGATGCATTCCTGGAGGAGGGAAGAATAATTTCTCAGAATCTTCTCCTCTCAGCCCAGGACGCGGTAGATACAGCAGCTCGCATCATGACCTCAGCTGTAACCATCCGCCGAGTGGCCTGGCTTAGGGAAGCCAGGGTGTCCCCTGCTGCACAGAAAGTGGCGCTTGATCTGCCCTTCAGGGCTGACGCTTTGTTTCCCCCCAAGACCCTAACTGTAGTGGGTACCGCACTGGATCCTAGGGGAGAGGTAAAATGCCTTGGTTTCCTCCCATTGGGGCCCTGTCCTCACCCCACATAAACCATATGGGGCAAAAAAACCCCACTCCTCCCATTCTCCTCCCAGATGAGCCTGGGGCAGGGACTCAGCCCCTCCCCACCACCCCCTCAGTTGTATTCTGGGGGCTTCTTGGAGCCTTTTCCCCCACTTCCTTCATCTGCAAGGAAGGGAGCCTATCCCAATTGACTGCCCGTAACATCCAGGACATGGCCATGGCTTCAGTTCACCATCAGAGAAGGTGACTGACACCCCCTTCCCTCCCTTCCCTTAGTGAGAGAATGGGGAGCTTACTAGAGCTGTCGCCCCCCCCACACCCTGGGTTGATATCTTGAACAGGGGTGAGTCAGTCTTTGGCCTTGCTCCCCCAATCTTATAAGAGGTGCAGCCCATGTAACCAAAGCCCCTCTCAGTTATCAAGACCCACCCAAGCTGTGGCCCATTGCCCAGACAATTCTCAGGCACTGCTACCCTTGGGGCTGTTATTGGAGGAAATGGAACAAGAAAGGCCCCCGCCCTTCAGGTACTTTCTTGACCGACGATTCCTTCTGTTCTTGTGAGCATTAAGGGCGGCCTTCGTTAAAGCCAAAGGACGCATCAAGTAGTAGCTCTAGCCATGACTACAGATACTCCTGGTATGCTTGGACACGTACCCATCCAGATGCGTGGAACCCCCCACCAGCCTGCCATCTGTCCTACATCAGGTAGGATATACTTTTGCACCGGAAATGGGGACGGATGCCTTGGGCATCTCCCCACCCTAATAAAACCGGTCAGTATGCGTAGTTAAGTCAGTCCTGGTAGGTCCTCAGCCACCTCTACGGTATGGAAACCCTTCTACTACCCCACCCATTAGGTGGGAATATGATACTCGGTACACTCTACCACATGCGGTTCAATGCCCGAGGGGAGGCCAAGGCAGAGCTGTTCACAAGCCCTACCTTGCTACTCGCCCCCCCCCCCATGGGGAGGGGGAAAACAACCGATGGTAAACAACAGCTTCTACCGCTTCTTTGGGACAGCCTCATATCTAACCAGGACATCCCCGACTGGGAGACCCTATCTAGGCCCCACCCTACCAGGAAAGTGTGGTGATACCCTCCTTACCCTCTCTTTCCCTCTACCCCTGAAGTAACAGTTTCTATATGTCCGACCTGGAATCAAACAGGTCAGTAGGGCCCATGGGAGTAGAGACAAAGCCTCTCCCCAACCATGCGGACAGAGGTGGAAGGAAACTCACCTTAGGCCTCCCAAACTAACTTCTAGCTAGTCGTGGGGCTAGCTCATTGACAAACTTCATGTGCACCACTGGGTTCTGCACATGGCTGTCACCCAGCCGGCGTATACATAAATGGCTCACCCTAGGTTGCCTTGTTACCATGATTACTCATATCTGTGCCTGGGACACTACTATCTGGGCATCTGGTGAACATATTATGCCTTCCTTTGCGGGACCTGAGGCCAAAAACCATTGGGTGGCCTCTACATGATACCTTCACCGTAGGCATCTGCTAAGGACTGCTGTGTTTCCTCTGCTCACTTGAGGGAGCTCAAGTGGACAAAAAAAACCCAAAAAATGATTTCCGATCTGCACAGAAACTCAGAAATTTGTTTTTCCCCCATGAGATACTGTCCTGGATAAGATTGCATGATAGGGACAAGCTGCCATTGTCAGATTTTCTAAATCCATGGTACTTCTGCAGAGCCATGGTTTACACTGTGGGAATATCATATTTCCCAGGTGGTCTTGGGAGGAGACCATTCACTCCTCTTATAACCCATATCATTTAGAAGGGTAGTCCTTCTCTTAAGGAGTCCTTAAGTCCAGCACACACATAGGTGCAGCATAGTTGAGGCAGATATCACTCCTGATAGCACCCCCCAGACCCACAAGGTTTTAAATCACTGTACTTCTAACCCCATAGGCCTTTTGGTCATCATGACTAAGTGGCCAATCAGTGGCATTGCATTTCCGTTGCCCTCATCTCCCCCCCACCCCGCCCCCGCTCTCCAGGCAGTCTTCCTGGTGTCGGAATCCTGAGGTGGGACATACTGGTCAAGAGGAGGGTCCTTTTCTGTGAGTCTTCATAAAAACCAAGGTATTTATAGAGACCAAGGTCAACAGCACTCCCTAAGGCCACCATGCTGACTTATAGGCGCCTAGTGGTCTGAAATGCTCCTTCCCAATGGTAGCCTTCTGGGTTCTTACACTGTACACAGCTGAAGGCTTGCGTTGCATCCTCCTGGCCCAGGGACATCTTGGCCAATATGCCATGTGGCACTCATCACACTATCCCTGGCTTTTTCTTTCTCATCAACCAGAGCGAAGTGTCTTCCCTTAGACCCTTCTTGACTGAACTCAGTAGCCCTTTCCCTTGCGCTTTGCCGGGTACTTTAAATTCTTACACCCTTCAGGCATTGGCCTTCAGGCCTTGACGCAGCCATTTCGAGGGATAATGTTCATCCCTTCTATTGTTATCTGCGTAGGCCACAGCTGTCATGGCCAGCCCTGTAACCCTATGGCTTCCAGTGCTCTCTCTCGTAAGTTCACATTGAAGTGTTCTATGGCCAGACATTAAACCTCTGGCCCTCATACTTTGAGCTATACCCTACTGGTAGAGCAACCAAACGCATCTTCTCCACGTAGTCATGTTGCGTTGATTCAACTCTGGTTAAGGTGACCTTAGTCCGTCCAGCCCATGCACGCTTTGCCTCGGCTGGATTGGACCAACTCCCTTCTTTGGGTTGGGCCCACAGTTGTTGGTTCTCCATGCCAGGCCAAGAGCCCTAGATGGTCCCTTGGCTCCTGTTAGAGCCTTGTTTCCTGGGCTTCTTCCCAATTGAGGTGTTTTTGCTGTGCTGAAGGTGGAAGAGCCAACTCCACCTGCCATCCATCAGCATGGCTAGTAGTCACCTATTACTGAATGCATCCGAGCAGCGCTCGAAGAAGAATGGTGGGTTACTCACCAGTAACCATCCTTCTTTGAGATGGGCTGCTTGGATCCATTCAGGTCCCTCCCATCCATCCCCGCATCTGGAGTTGGCGACTCCTAGGAACTGGGGAGGGGTTGAGAGGTGGCCGTATATATAGCCACTGGGTGGCGTGGGGGGCGGTGGCCGCCTACCCTCTTCTGACAGGCTAGGACAAAAGTTTTTCCGACCAATCTGGTGCTCCACCACGGAGACACCGACTACTGAATGGATCCGAGCAGCCTATCTCGAAGAAGGACCGTTACTAGTGAGTAACCCACCGCTCCGGTTAAGCATAGCCTTCAGAAAAATGACCCCAGCGCTCTGGTCTTTTTCAGATTTCAAAGCCTTTGTGGATGCGGCTGAGGAATTCCATCCCTACATCCCCTTCTTTGCAACCTTTGACAGCAAGGTAGGAGCAAGAGAGGGATGAGTTAGTGCCAGGACAGGGTTGGGAGATGTTTAGAGGGGAAGGGGGAGGCTGTGTAACATTCAGGAGGCAAAGGACCCTATTTGGGTGGGAGGGGATCCTTCACTCTCCCTCTGCCCCTGTCCTAGCTCTGTGGGTAGCTGCTGCCAGGGCCAGATCAATCAGCGGCTGTAGAGGCTACAGCCCCAGGCTCTGGCCTAAAGGCGGGGAGGGGGGGCACAGACTGCAACCCCTAAGCCCCCTGTGTGATCAGGTCTCTGTCGCCTCACTAATCTCAGCCCAGCACTGGCAGGGCCTGGAGGGTGCTGGGAGGGCCCCTGCCAGTGCTGGGGAGCAGGCCCTGGGGCCAGAGGCTGGGCTCAGTGATGCTCCCACTCCTCCCCTGTGCTGGCTGCTCTGCCCCTGGGGATAAGGTGGCTGGCGCATGTTTGCTTGGGGCTACAGAGGGCTGTACTGGAGGCTGCATTGTGTGCAAGCCAGCTCTGCCCCCAGGGGTAGATCAGCCAAACTGGGAATGGGGTCAGAGTGCCGCAGAGAGTGACCTCTGGCCACAGGGCCTGCTCCCCACACTGTGGCCCACCTGCAGGGGGGTGGGGGATCCTCAGCGGTAGGCAGCCAGGGCCCTGGGGCCCCTTAATTTGGCCCTGGCTGCTGCCAAAGCAAAAGGAACAAGGAGTCGTGTGGCCACGACTCCTTGTTTTTTTTGCTGGACTAGACTAACACAGCTACCCCTTTGGAAACAAAGCAAAAGGGTCTGGCATAACTGGGGTGAAGCAAGACAGGCTCAGGCATGATTCCCTTGTTACCAAATACAAATGGCTCATGGAGATCAGTCCCAACAGAGCTGTCACACGCAGCTTCATGGCAGCATGGCAGACAGATCAGCCTAAGAATCCGTGGGGCCGAGGCCACTGCTGGCGGTTTCCTATGGGTGGCAGAAATCAGGCCACGGCCGTGCTGGGCCCCACTCACTGTTCACCTGCCTTTGCTCCACCCCAGGTGGCCAAGAAGCTGACCCTGAAGCTGAACGAGATCGATTACTATGAGCCCTTCATGGAGAAGCCCGTCACCATCCCTGACAAGCCCAACAGCGAGGAGGAAATCGTGCAGTTCCTGGAGGAGCACAAGAGGTGCGAGGGCCGCCAGCACGGGACAGGCCAGAGCCCCGTTAAGTCAGGGGAGTGGCTGGGTGCTTCAGACCCTAGGCTGGGGCTCCAGATGCCTGGGCTCAATTCAGGTGTCTTACCTGATCTTAGACGAGCCACCAGAGCCTACATTTTCCAATGGGATGGGTGATCTGGGGGATCTCCTCCAATGCTAGCACCTGCCCCTCTAGAAATCAGATCTCATTACACGGTCTGAAGTTGGGCACCAGAAATTGCCAGGCTTTGGAAAACTGCCATCTGAATCGTGCCTTTCCTCAGTTTGCCCATCTGTAGCATGTGGCTAATGATCCTGCACTGATTCCCTGGGGTGAGTTCATTCACGACTGGCAGGTGTTCAGCTGCTGTGGTGCTGGGGGACCACAGAAATGTGGAAGGGAAGAAGGACGTCAGGGGAGGGTCCAATCCAGGGTGATGCTGCTTACTGTTGCATAACCCCAGCCGCACGGGCCCTTGGTGTTACTGACTCAGCTGGCAGGAGGTTCCTGAAGGGCAAGGAGGCCAGAGTCTCCCCCATACCAGGGCTCCATAGACAGCCAGGACAGGGGCAAAGTGGGCAGAGTTGAGGAGTGTGGCTAGCACACCAGCGAGACACAATATTAAGCTTCCCAGCAGGGCAGCTGTGGAAACCATGTCCACGCCTTGCAGGGGAGGGTGGCGGGAGCCACGTGAATCAGGGGCGAACTCAAAGGACTCCCTGGCAGGGGTGGGTCAGGCTTGGAGGTGTTTGTTGCTGGTCAGAGAGAAAGAGCAGATAACACTGACAGAGAACACAGGCTCTGCCCTTGAGCCCCTGGGGTCTGTGGAGTTGGTCTGTAACCCGCAGCCTTGTGAGATCTCTTAGGGTGTGTTCACACAGCACTCTTATTTCACATCAACAGAGGTTGTTTCGAAATAAGAATTACCCTGTTCACACGAAGCACCATTGTTTCGAAACAACGGGTTCTGTTGTTTCATAACAATGGCATTGTTTTGAAACAACTTAAACCCCATGTTGGGACAAAACAATGTTGTTTTGAAACAATTGTTTTGAAACAATGCCATCTGAACATGTTGTTTTGAAACAACGGTGACTTGTTTCGAAATAACTGTTGTCTGAACCTGCTATTTCACTTTGAGCTTTTTCCTTAATTTGAATTAAGAAACTGTTAATTCGAATTAACCTATTTTGAAATAACCCCTTATTTCGATGCAAGTTGTTTCAGAACAACTTGTATCGAAATAACACCCTGTGTGTGAACATAGCCTTAGAGAAGGCATTACATGGGGGACTGGCCTGGAACAAGGAAGAAAAATGATCATTAAAGAAAGAAATTCAAGACGTGAGCCAGGGGGCTTTTTTCATCCTCTGCCAACCGGGCTGAGTGACTCTTACGGACCCCATGCCCATGGGGGACAGGAGGGGAGGGGCATAGGGCAGTGGCTGGCGATGGGGGTAGATCTGTGCCAGGCAGGAAAGCGGTGGTAAACTGTGAGGGGGGCACAGGTCTCAGGGGACACTTCCATGGCGACAGAGAGCAGCAGTGAGTGGGTGTAGAGCAGCACAGTCGGGTGCTGTGGATCCAGTCGCTCTCTAGAAGTTACACTCCAACACAGTCAGGAGCTGCCACAGGGAGCTACTGTCCATCACCTTGGGATGTGATGGGGGGGAGCTACAGCTGGTCGCCAAGAGGAGCTACGGGCAGTTTGACTTTACAGTTGCAGTTGAACCTGCTGAGGAGCAGAAATCGGCTGCCATGGGACATTAATCAGTCACCATGAAGAGTTAGTTGCCATGGTGAGTTAGGGTTGATGGCAAGAGGAACCTACCGTGGAGCCTGATTGGGAACAGCACTTCCCGGGACAGGGGTAGGAAGGCTGGCCCGGTACACCAGGGTTTCTCCATTGGATGCCCATGCCTAGGGCTGGGATAAACATCTGTCCAGCCTGACAACGGCTCTGTTTCTATGGCTGCAGCAGAGCAAGAAAATTCTCCTGCTGCCATAGAAACATGACACTGGGTTGGCACAAAGTCTGTCTCTCAGGAGGGGGCTCAGCTTTTGGTTATTTCCTGGGGGTTCTGTGGAGTAAGAGCCCCCTCATCCCCCTAAGCGACCCTCCCACCAGCAAATCCATTTATTCTCCCTGCCACAGCCAAATTTTGGCCCTTCACGGCTAGATCCATGCCTCTGGTAGGGTTTGCTCCGAGAAAGATCCTTCCCCTGTCCTCCGCTGGGGGAGATGCTGTGGTTTCCGGGGGAGAAGCCAGAGTTTAGGTCAGGGGTCTCAAACACAAGGCCCGTGGGCTGCATGCAGCCCCCAAAGTTATTTCCTGCGGCCTGCAATGACACTATCATTACCAATATTTGCAGTATCATTATATGAAAAGATTTCAGTGGTGTGGCCCTTGGGCTAACGTACTAGTCCTCATGCGGCCCTTGTGTGGTCCTTAGGCAGCCTTCGCGGTGATCTGAGTTTGAGACCCCTGGTTTAGGTGCTCTTGTGGGACCTCCCAAATTGGCCACGGCCCCCTGGGCATGGATCTCATTGGCCCAGGGGGAATCCATCACTGTTTAGATGCTCCTAGCATGTCATTGTGCCTAACTGGAAATCCAGCCCAGTCCCCAGAGGCTGTGGAGAAGGCACTAAGGGTCCTGTTCCCAGGGCAGTGGGTGGAGAAGGGTGTGACCACAATGAGCCTCACGATGACTATTGCCTGCTTTTTGGGGAGCAGAGTGTAGATTAGAGCAGCCCCGAAGGCTTCGCTAACTGACACTGGCCTAGCCTATGACTACAAAGGTCCACGGTGCACCAGGAGTGAAGGGGTTAGCCTCCCCATGATGCACTGAAAGCAGATTGCATTTCTGGACAGGGATGTCCCTGATACACTGTCCTAGTTGTCTCTTCCCTCTAATCCCCTCGGATCAAACTGCCATTTCCCTCCCTCCCCCACCCAGCGACCTCAATCCAGAGCAGCTGGGAGAATGGAAACGCAAGGGAGGGGAGAGATTCAGAGCACAGAGGGGTCCTAGCTAGGATTACCAGATACCAAAGCATGGAAAGGAGGACAGGGAAGTATGAAAAAGAGGACATTGGAGGACGCATGGAGAAAATGTAGTATTAATATAATATTCTTCTGTTTTTAGGGGGCCCTGGAATGCTTCCCCCTAAAAATAGGGTGTTCTGGGGCGTTCCAGCATATTTTAACCCCTGTAAGTGAAAAGCCAGACAAAATCATGTATTTTTAAAATGCCTGCCGGATGGAGGACATGACGGTAAAAAGGAGGCCATGTCCTCCTTTTGCCTGACATCTGGTAATCTTCGTTCTAGCTCCCAGGAGCACACGGCGTGGCTCTCCAAAGGGCTGCGGATCCCCTGGGTCAGATCCTGTGAGGAACCGCTCTCCGTCCTTTCCTCTGCTTTTGTTCCATTATGTTGCCATTGCGCCCAAGAACCTGTGCCTCGCTACCAGCTCCCATTAAAGGCTGGCAGATCAGGGACTTTGGTTGCTATGGCAGCTGCTCTTTATTTCATCAGAGGGCTCGGCAGTTACTTAAAGTCTGGATTGTATTTGAGTTTATGCTGCTTTGTTCCCTTTTGTAGCTCTCCATCTGCCTTTATCTCTCTCATTGTCTCTCTGCTACTTGTTGCAAAATTTAGAGTAGGCTTTCAAACCCTTGAAACTCAGCATGGCCCAGGCCCAGTGTATGGGTTCTTCCATCACAGAACAAACCTAAAGAGTCCTGATGCCCAGCCCTGTCTTTAACCACTAGATCACACTCCCATGTAGAGCTGGCCAGGAGTCCTGACTCCTGCTCTCTTTTCCTAACCACATTTCCACTCCTAGTTGCAAATAGGACCCAGGAGTCCTGGCTTGAAGCCTAACCCCCACTCCCCCCGTAACCATTATACAAGCCTGCCTCTCTTTCAGAGTCAGACTCAGAAACTAGGCCCCATGACCTCCAGTCTCCTGCTCTGCTCAATAGAAACTAAACTGTAACAAACAGTTTGCATCATGGAGGAGAGTGGACTTAGCAAGTGCGACCCAACTGCCCACGACATGGCTGGCCCGGTTTCTGTACAGCGCCATCCCTCACACACTCCCTCAAAGCAGCTTCTGTTCTCATCTTGCAGGTCAACGCTGAGGAAGCTCAAGGCAGACAGCATGTACGAGACCTGGGTAAGTCCGGCACGCATCTGGCATCACATGAGTTTCATTCTGGGGCATGGCCTGTCAGGCAAAGTTCCTGTCCACCAGATGTCTAACTCACTGAACTTTCACCATGAAACCTCCAGCCCACACCCCCCACTGTCACACAGGCATGTTGTTATTGACCTCTCCAGGACACCTGAACCTATACTATCCTGAACAATGTCCCAAGGGATCTCTGGAATGGCTCTCTAGGATGGACTAGATGTAATCAAATAGGTTGGTCACTGTCACCAATCTCTTTTGAACCCTGGAATTCATACTAATTTCTCCCATTTTCCCTCACTCAGGTAAATCACCAGTGGACATCATTGGGGCCAATCCTTGCTGAGCCCTTATCTCTTCAGGCCCGATTCTCCCATGGTCTGTATCTTGCACCATCATTTACATTTGTGCAAACTGGGTGTGGAACTTTACCAGATCAGAAGGGCAGCAATTTACCTGGTTTTGTGCTTATGTCTGACCACACAAAGGGCAGGGCAACGGAGAATCAGGCCTGACGAGATAAGGACTCAGCCAGAATTGGGACCATTTTTTATACAGTTCCTTAAATGCACAACACACATTTGTGACTAGATTCTTAGCTGAAGTAGAGCAGGATAGCTCCGGTGATGTGTAAATGTTACTCCAGTGATGTATACCAAATGAAAGTTCTGGTTCTTCAAATCTTTATGAAAAATGTATGAAAAAAAAGACCCTGTAATCTCTCATGGACCAGTATACATTTATGCCCTTTAAAGCATAGCGCTTATTGGTATTAAATAGCCAGGGAAAGTTATGTGCTCAAATACCTGAGGCTCTGGGGTTCATTGTCCAGCTGTTTGGGCCTACTGTTATTGGTTGTTTGAGGGAGAGTGCACAGGGGAATCTGGAAAGGATTTTATAAAACTAATGTTAACAGAAATGATTTCATGGATTTTTTTTTTCTAATTTCAATCAAAGCAATTTTATGTTTGGATTGGAACCCCTCTCTGTTTCTTCAGTATTTAAAAGGCAACAACTTTGAGCTGGTGTAGGGAAAGTAGAAAGTGAAATTGACTATACTATAAGCAGAAAGTGATATTGACTAGAAAGGGAAATTGACCTGAAATTGATAAAAGAGTGAAAATGAGCAGAAACTGAAAGCATAAATTAGATGTTTTACAGGCTTTCTGTTTTAACAATCTGCCATGGTGTCTTCAGCACAGGGAAGAGAATTTGTTTTCGAAACAATGCAGGGGCCAGATTTTCAAACTAAAATTTGCATGTATATAGATCTGTGAACATTTACCAAGGTGTCTGAAGGAACCTATCCTTGTATGCCCAATTGTGACCGTGGTTGCTAGGAGGTGGGGGTGGGGGAGTACACTGAGATTGCTCAGTCACAGCAAACTGCAAAGAATGAGGCTGGTGATCCCCAAAAATGGTGGTTATTCTAATAATTCGATTCACCAAGCCAGCAACAAAACAGCTTCTACAATACCTTACTGGTTAGGCAGAGACCAAAACCACATCTCCCTTAAAGCAATCCAGCCTTGGGCTTGCATCCAGCCAGCCAAGTCAAATATAGTGAAGGCTATTTAACATCTTCGTCACCAAATATAAAGTTCTACCTACCCCAAGAGCTGAGAATACGACCTACTGGCTCAATTAATATTTCAGATCTTATCCAAATACATGTTTATAGCCAATTCTAATTAGCTAAACTAAGATTTATTAATAAAGAAAGATAGTTCTTAAAAGATCATTGTATACACAGAGCTGAATAAAGTTCTTAGGTCAATTTTATAGCAGAAAGCGTGAAATGCTCGCTTGCAAAAAGTGCTTTCAGGATCAGTTCCATAGGTTATAATCCAATAAGCAATTCATATAGAGAGTTTGTTTACAACAACACAGTAGGAACACTTTCCTAACGGTATGCGTGTATATTTTCATGTGTGTTTTTGCACGTGTGTGCAGATGTCTGTGCATGTAAATCTTTGGGTATACAGGTGTATTCTCACAGGAGGCTCTGATCATACAGTGATATGGCAGTGTATGTATCTCGGTGTAGGTGTGTCACTGTGGGCAGAGTGTCCTTGGGTGTTTTGACCTGGAGTTGTATGTTTGCAGGCTTGCATGCAAATTAGTGTGTGTATCCAGGCATACATACAGAGACAGGTTTGCAAGTAACTGCATTCGCAGCTGCTTGCCTGAGACTGAACAGGTGTGTTCTGCAGGTGTGATTATGTAAGTGTGTTTGCATGCTGGCAAAGGAGTGGGCAGAGCTGGTGCCAGTGTGAAAGGATGGGGGGGTGAGGTGTAAGATCATGCTTCCACATGTGTGTGTGCTAGTACACATCTGTGCCTGATGGCGAGTGTAGGCGTGCAGGAGATGTAAACTCACACTTGAATCTACATTGGGTGTGAATTCTCTGTGTCTGTTTCAGCTTATGAATGGTCTGTGGGCCATTTGCACTTTGGTGTGTGCTAGGCTGTGAATGTCTGTGCTGAGGGTAAATGAGGTGTGTGAGACTTCACTAGGCTTTACACTGGAACACTGATGAGTGTGTGAATGAGGTGTGTCAGCTTACACTAGGGTTTGCATTGGGGCACACATGACAGCGCATGAGTGTGTGCTTGCACTAGGGTTTGTACTGATGAGTGAATATGAGTGTTTGAATGGGGTGTGTGAGCTTGCCCTGGGGTTTGCATTTGTGCATGAATGAGTGTGCATGAATGTGTAAATGTGGGTGTGTATGGCTGCATTCACATGTGCTGGGCTGTGGAGGTGTGTGTGAACCTGTCCATCTCCCAGCTGATCCTCTGATCCTAACATACTTGGTGCCTCTCTTCTTTCGATTTGCATGGGGGGTGGGTCCTGCCTGTGCCACACATCGACACCTCCACACAGCAGAACAGGCACAGGCAGGCAGAGGCTCCCGGTGACCAGTGACTCTTTGTGCTCCCCTCCCCAGGAAGATGACATTGACGGGATCCACATTGTGGCATTTGCAGAGGAGGATGACCCCGGTAAGAGCCGCTCACGGCCGGGAGCAGCTGAGGGCTCTGCACTACCCCAGGCAGGGCTCTGGACAGTTCTGGTGGGGCACAGTGTCCTGCAATGAGAGTGCTTGATGGCGCCATAAGCTCTTAGGGCCACTGCTCCATTACGGGGCTGGAGGGTGGGTCAGGTGCTCAGACTTAACTGGCTTCTCAAGGCGGAATGAGAAATTCAGCTGCTGGTAAAGGCACATGGTGGGCAGGGGGAGCAAGTGGGGCTGGCACGCCCTGTAGGTTGAGCAGGTGAAATAGACACAAGAAGGTGGCACTGGGACAAAGGGGTGGCAGTCGGTGGGGGTCAGGCTGTGTTTGATTCATTATGGGTGGGCACAGCCCTCTTCCCCCCACTCCTCCCCAGCCTGCCTCTGAGCTGGGGTACCCAGGGTGCTTGGGAGCAGCATTGTCATATCTAGGAGGGGTCTGGAGTCACATAGCAGGGCATTATTTTGTTGGAAGGAGTCGCTTGGGCTGCCCCTCTCCCGGGGGCTCTGAGTGCTCAGTGTGACTCCCTTGGGCAGCAGCTTCTTGCCCCTGCCCTGGTCCCTCACCTGCCTACTTCTCTCTGGACACAGATGGTTACGAGTTCCTAGAGATCCTGAAGGATGTTGCCCAGGACAACACAGACAACCCCGACCTGAGCATCATCTGGATTGACCCGGAGGACTTTCCCCTGGTACGTGGAGCCAAAGCATTCCAGATCCACTGTCCAGAGCCAGGGCTTCCTGGTGGCCAGTGGGAAGCATAAACACAGTCTCAGGGCTGAGAGCAGAATGGGTGAGAGACCCTCTCCCTCCCTTCTCAAGAGCCTGTTCAGTAATAGACCATCCAACTAGGTGATCCTGCCATAAGACACCTTGAACTTGCTTGTCCCTACCTCCCAGAGCAGGTTGCAGCCATGGGCAGGGCCACAGAGCAGGAGAGCAAAGAGTAAGGAACAGACCTAGGAGTGGTGTAACAGCACAGACCCAGAGCTGTAACAAAATCCCTAGGTATTGTGGGGACAAGGGCTGTGTAAATGCTGCCTGGAACAACTTCAAAGCCTGAGTACCAGCTTCAGGGCAGAGTGCCCGGAACCAGAGACAAAACTAAAATGGCTGTGAGTCCTGGGCTTAGATTTCTCCATGCAAACATCCAGTGAAAACTCCTCCCACACTATAACAGCCTTGCCATAAAGTCGCAGTCAGATCCTGGCGGTATTTGGATCTATCTCACCTCCCAGGGGAGCTTATCTTTATGGTAGCTGGTTCCTTGCACCAAGAATCACAGCAACATTCAGGTTATGCCCAGTCCCAAGGGATCAGTCACTTACTCCAGGTCAGTTGCACCTTATATCCCACACCAAAGACTATGTTTGTATGTTGTCACCAATCCAACAATAAACCATATGAAGACATATTTAAAAGGAAAAGAAAATGAGAGATATTGACAGGGTTAATCCAGGTGAACATAAACACACAAATGAGTTACAATCTTAAGTGATCAACATTATAGAAGCTTCTGTTTTAAACAAGCCCTGTATATGCTTTAGGACTAAGCTAGGCTAAGCAACTGGGATGTCTTGCTTGTGCCTAGAAACCTGATTCCCAGAGTCCAAGCAGCCTAGACATCCAGTTCCATCTTGTTAGGTATTTTTATCCCTGAGCCACAAACTCAGCTGACAGGAGGACTCCACTTACATGACTCATCATCATGAAGGGAGGACAGAAAAACCAATCAACTTCCTTTGTCCTCTTTAACATCCAACAATCTGGTGTGGATGGACCTTTCCTGCTGGGCAGGATGTAACACTTTTGGCTGCAGACCAGCACTTCACACCAGTTAATGTCTCTCTCCTGTCTGGTGATTTACACAGTCACAGAGGCTCACAATAGACCCACTCCACTATTACTGTACGAGTAGGATACAGATGTTATAAGAGAGGCGACTACTGGCAGCCACTCACCAGCTGTCAGTAACCACGAAACTCTAAATACATTTAATTTCCACATTACTCACACCCCAGTGAGTGTGACTGATTTCAGCTGGGTATCTGGCTGTGTTCAGTTGAGACATGGGGAGCTTGGCATGAACTAGCACCTGATCTGCCAGCCTCATAACAGATAGATTCACTCATGGCTACTGCAGATTTCTGACTGACTGGCAGGGTCTCAGGCCTTTCCAGACCACTGACTGTACCTCTTCTGGGACAGCCAGGAAATACACACCATTCCCAACTCTGCCTCTTTGTGTCATGTCCCACTCTACCGCCAGCAGATACGGTCAGACAGACACTTCCCTTCTGAAGCATTGGATCACTGTGGGGACGCAGCCTGGGGGACAGTGATAGTCAGTGGATTTGGCAAGAATAAATCCTGTCAAACCAACTTGATAGCTTTCTATGATGGGGTAACAAGCCTTGTGGATAGAGGGAAAGTGGTAGATGTGGTGTATCTAGACTTTGGTAAGTTCTTTTGATACAATCTTGCATCACCTTCTCATTAACAAACTTGGGAAGTACAGCCTGGATGGAGCTACTATAAGAGAGGTGAAAAATTTGATAACCACTCCCAGAGAGTACTTATCAATGATTCACAGTTGTGCTGGAAGGGCATAATGAGTGGGGTACCCCAGGGATTGGTTCTGGGTCCCGTTCTGTTCAATATTTTCATCAATGATTTAGATGATGGCATTCAGAGTACACTTCTCAAGTTTGCCAGTCATACCAAGCTGAGGGGGTTGCAAGTGTTTGGAGGATAGGATCACAATTTAAAGTGATTTGGAGAAACTGGTGAAATGGTCTGAGGTGAGCAGGATGAAATTCAATAAAAACAAGTGCCAAGTACTCCATTTAGGGTTGAACAACCCATTGCACACATATGAAATGGGCAATGACTGCCTAGGAAGCAGTATTGCAGAAAGAGATCTGGGGGTAATAGTGGATCACAAGCTAAATATGAGTCAACAGTGTAACGCTGTTGCAAAAAAAGCAAACATCATTCTGGGGTGTATTAACAGGAGTACTGTAAATAAGACACAAGAAGTAATTCTTCCACTCTACTCCGCCCTGATTAGGCCTCAACTGGAGTGTTGTGTTCAGTTCTGGGAGCCTCATTTCAGGAAAGATGTGGAGAAATTGGAGGAAGTCCAGAGAAGATCAACAAGAATGATTAGAGGTCTGGAACACTTGACATGGGGGAGGATTGAAAGAGCTGGGTTTGTTTAGTTTAGAAAAGAGGAGACTGAGAAGGGACATGATAATAGTTTTCAAATATCTAAGAGCTTGTCACAAGGAGGAGGGATAAAAACTGTTCTCCTTAACTGCCAATGATAGGACAAGAAGCAATGGACTTTAATTACAACAAGGGAGGTTTAGGTTGGACATTAGGAAAAAATTCCTAACTGTCAGGGTGATTAACCACTGGAATAAGTTGCCGCAGCAGGTTGTGAAATCTCCATCATTGGAAGTGTTTAAGAGCAGGTTAGACAAGCACCTGTCGGGGATGGTTTAAGAGGATACTGGGTCCTGCCATGAGTGCAGGGGACTGGACCTGATGACCTCTCATGGTCCCTTCCAGTTTCTGTGATTCTATGACAGTGGGAGAAATGGTCAGACCTTGTCCTCACTAAGGTAGAAGTCAGGCAGACTTGGTGAACTGCAGCTGGCCACTAACACCCCAGAGCTGCCAGATGTTACTGGCCCAAGACCCTTGTCCCAAAGATCCCTTTGGGGCCACCTCTGCCTGGTGGAGACCTGTCAGATCTACCTCAGGCTGCCCCAGATCTCCACAGCACAGACACCCACAGTGCTTCTATACTCACACTGCCCACAGAGCTGAGCACACAAATGGGGGAGTCCCTTTCACCCTAAGTGCAAATGCCCCCCACATACCAAGTGAGAGCAGCATTGGCCTACTGCAAGAAACCCCTGCCCCAGCCAACCTTGCTGTCTCTTCCCCTAGCTGCACCTGCAGCGAGTGAGGGGCAGTGGAGATGCAAGCAAATATATGAAAGAGCAGAGCTGTGGGATGCGCCATGCCATACAAAAATAGCACACGTACACAGTCATTCCTCCTGTCTGCTTATCAGAGGGCAGTCCTGACTGAGACTTGCTGACAGTGCATCCCAGGGGCTCTTACCTGGTCCAGCAGATGCAGCTAAGGTTGTGAGGCAAGGCTGTCTTAACTCTGTGTTTCCTGGATCTGAGTGGACTAAATGGAGAAAAACTCAAGGTTTCAGAAAGACAAGAAACAGCAAAGGGCAACCTTTATTCTGGTATAACAGATTTCTGGACAGTGGATGAATAGAAGGAGTGGGACAGAGAGATGGGTGCAAAGATAGGTCGAAAGATCCTTTTTTCACAGATGACAGTGGACTGTATTCTTGGACCTCCAACTGCTCCATAGAGCTGATGTGCCCAAATCCTCCTCATACCCCTCTTGGTAGAATGCCCATACGTCTCATTTTGGCAGTCGTTGGGACTGTCCCCCTCTTTAAGCCCTGTCCAGGCCATCCCACCATTTTTGGCAAAACTGAGCAGTTGTCTCCTTTGCTCCAGCCAGCTGATTATCAGTTCATTGGATCAAAAGGGCGAAATGCCCAGTTTGGCCAAAAGAGTGCAATGTGACCCCAGCTGTGAGTGGAAGAACATGCAGTGGGATGAGTGGTGTCACCGATCCTGTGGCTCAGGCCAGCCCCATGTGATGTCCAATTTTCCTTTTGGGAAACATGGTTACCCTACCTCAGGGTGAATCTGCCTGCAGTATGGTGGGACTAACTGTGGTGGGGGCTCCATTGTACTTAGTTCACTGGACATCAAAGACTGGGAGCTGGAGTTAGGGGGGACCGTAGTGTCTATCTCAGTAACAAATCCCCTTTCTTATTGCATCTGCTTCCGTCTGCCTGTCCCAAAGAAGGATCTGTCGTGGTGTCACGCATTTTCTCATTCAGCCTTTGCGCTGCCCCAAGTTGGTCACAGCATCCGGCTTCAGATGGTGCTTTTAGAATGTGAACTTAAAATGAGTGGGGGGGGTGTCACTGCTGCCCTCTACTGGATGAAAGCTGAACAGTTTGATGGCGCGTCATAAGCCCCGCCATGCAAAGCACTAATAGGGAGTCTCCTTTATCACATGGTGCAGAATAGGTCTGGTTTTGTCGCAGTGCTCATGCAGCTTTGCTTTTGTGCTCTCCCCCGCCAGCTGATCCCCTACTGGGAGAAAACATTCAACATCGACCTGTCCCGGCCCCAGATCGGTGTGGTCAATGTCACAGATGTGAGTATATAAACACCCCAGGGCCGCCCGTGCATCTGTCTGAGCCAGCCTGTCTGGGAGTCAGCCTCTCTGCCAGTCCCCAGGGTTGTGAACCTGCTGGGTGGGTCTGGGGACCACCTCCCCGCAGCCTGTGTTTCAAACATATGCAGATGCTGCAGCCCTGGGAAAATCAACACAGCTGCAGCCCAACTCGGGGAAATGCTTCCAATGTGCTTTGGTCCCGTGTGTTCTGCACAGATTGGTCTCTGCCAGAAATGCTCGGGCACCAGCTCTATTTGACACCCTAGCCTCCTCTGTGTGGCTGCTGATCTCTGTGCCCTGGGAAGAGTGCTTTGCTTTGCCCTGGGCCACAGAGGGTCCCCAACCAGCTTGGAGTCTGAATGAATTATGGGAGGTCTAGATGCTACAGTTTATACCCAGATCTCATACTTCCCAGGCTATTGCAGGGCCAGCTTCCCCCTAGCATGCAGTCAGCTTGCTTCAGTCCTGATGTTCACAGAGACAAGGGAAGATGTATCCATCCATGGCCTGGTCCTTGGTTAACAATGAGGGCTGGGTGGCTGTATAGCCTGGGCACTGGTCTCCGTGAGATCTGAGACCTGTGCCGCTTGTCCCCCAGGGAGACTAGCAACATTGGATCTGGCTCTTTGGGTGACCCTGTCTCCAGCCTCTGGGTCATTCTGCTTTGCCCCCACACTCCTTCCTTTCCTCACTCACACCACTTCCCTCTCAGGCCGACAGCATCTGGATGCAGATGGATGATGAGGACGACCTGCCCTCCTCGGAGGAGCTGGAGGACTGGCTGGAGGATGTGCTGGAGGGGGAGATTAACACGGAGGACGATGATGATGAGAATGACGATGATGACGAAGATGATGATGATGACGATTAGCTGCTGTGGCTTCTCTGTGGGCATCCCCAGCCCTGCCTGCTGCATGAGGCCAGCCCCTGCCTGCGTCACACCCATGCCACCCCAATGGGGTCTCAGGGGTGGGAGTGATGGCAGTGTTTGGCCCATGGCCATGCCAGTGCAAAGAACGCCACCAGGCTCCAGCAATAACCTCTTTTTATATGGATCCTACTGACATCCCACATCCTCGCACTACTCCCTGCAGGACGCTGACTCCAGTGGAGGAGGCTGGGCCCACTGGGGACAAATCCCCATCCCCATAAAGCCAGTCTGTCCCCTCTCCTTCCCCTTCTCTCTCTGTGCCGTCCGCTGAAGGCTCAGGCAGCATGGAGCAGCCCACCTGGATTTTTATTGTTTGAGCCTGGAACTGTTGTGAGCATCCCACTCTACCCTTTGTGTGTCACTAGCACCACCACCCCCCGGCCATTCCCCTGCCCACAGCAGAACGGAGAAAGTTTGCCCTTTCCCTGGCAAGGGACAGATGTTCACCCCACCTGAACCAGCCGTCGACCAGGGAGCGTTTCAAAAGCACTGGAGAACCCAAATCCCGATGACTTTCATTGTGCTCTTAAAGCCCTCCCCTGATTTTGCAGGTTATTACAGCTCAATGGGAACATTCTGGGTTAGAATTCAGCCTCTTCTTACCTTGAAGCCAAGTCCAATGTGCTAGAGGAGAATCCCCATTCTTCCTCAGCTCTGTAGGGCTCATGACACACAGTAGAGCAGCTCCAGTTCCAACCACTAGAGGGCAACAGTGTTCTGTACATCCATAGTCAGTTCATTACAAGCTGTCTATAAGCCTGCAGACAAACAAAGGCCAAATCAGAGACAATCTATCCTTTAAAATCACTGTTTGCCGACTTGAGATAAAAATCCATTCTGGGTGCTTTCCCTGCTCCAAAGTCAGCTTGTCCCTTCTCCTGTATCCCTGTGGGTTCTTTTAATCAGCAATCTCTGCCGGTTCCAGCACAGCATCCCCACCTCGTCCCACAGAACAACACGATGAGCCCAACACCCCCACAGCCCCCGCAGGGGAGCAGCCAATGTACAATTTGTATATTTTTAAACAGCTTTGTACAGATCAGCATTGTAGCAACAAACGTGATTAAAACCAAACAGTAAGAACCACAGTGGGCTTTCGGATTGTTTGATTGATTTGGTTCAAACAGTGAAATGGGTTTTTCTGGGCTCAAACCGAAGACATCAGGGCTGGAGACTAGTCTACTGTGAACTATATTGGGTCCAGGTTAACAGCAAAGTGGCACTGATCCCAAGTTTGGAGGATGCAGTGGTTTTGTGAAAGATGGCTAGGCCTGGGTCTGTGATACAACTGTCCTGTGCATAAGAAGGTGGCGAGAACCCCTCTATGATCAGTGCCTGAGCTCATTCATGGGTTTATTTGTAATTATTAAAGTAGGAGGAGCTGTGGCAAGTGTTTTTTCCTTGGAATCAGGAAGCAGAATGAGCAGGTAACATGGAAAAAATCTCCGACTTTGGTGGTATCAGCTACCCAAGCCTGGGTCTAAGGCCATTCAAATTTGACAGTTCAGGACTTGCAGAGAAAACTTAAGGCATTAAACAGTTTCCTGTTTTTTTCTTTTCTGTTCCTTCATTTTCATGTTTTGGAGTTTTTGTTTTGTTTATTTTTTTTTGATGGAGTCAAAAATGGAAATATTTCAGTTTCCCTCCCTCCCTGCCCCCTTCTCACCACTGGGAAAATGAGGGGAAAAAAAACCAAAAGCAAAACAGACTGGTTTTGGTTTTGCTCTGAAGCTAAATGATAACAGGTTTCATGTTGCTTCATTTCAGCAAGAAGTTTCACACAGGAGCCATTTCCGCTTCATCTTTTTCATGTCATTAAGAGAGTCATTTTTCATCCCTGGAAAAACTGGCCAGTGACAGAACCTTGATCAGCTGTACCCCACAGGTGACCTTTCTGCTTGATTTTGGGTGTGGACTGAAACATGGACATCATGACGGTGGCACCCATTGGTGCCAGCATGATGTCACTGAGGGAGCTGGGCTGAGCATCTAACCTAAGACCTGTCACCTCCCGATCCCCTGTTTGCAGGTCTGGAGCCTTTGGCATTGTTGGGCCCCCTGCAATGGGTAGGGCGAGGGACACGTCACACCGCACAGGCTGCACCAAGACTTCAGTTAAGTGGTGGGTGGGAGAACCTGGGCTGAAGTGACTCCTTGCTACTCTGGTGCAGCTGGCATTGCCAAGGATACCAGGTCTATGCGCCGTTAACTGCAGATTGCCCCGCTCGGACAGGCCGGGCTGATGGGGCTGGTGGGGGGGCCGTGTCGGGGAGGTGGGTGTTGCACCTCTGTCAGGGGTGTGCATGGCTTCATGAACCTGTACAGGTGTGTGTGTGAGCATGGGGATTTGTGTGCACAGGTATGCAGGCGAGGATTAGGACAGAACCACAGAAGCCACCTTAGCTGTCCTAGCTCCCCCAGCGTGGCATCCTGCACCCCACACCTCCTAGTTCTGCTGTGATCTCCCTGTCTGGGAGCTGGGGCAGGGCCATCATCTCTCTCCTCTTCCCTGGACCCAACAGAGTCCCCATGGTGATCCAGGCCCATCTGCTGGTGCTAACTGCTGCCAAAGTCAGATCCGGCCCCAGCGATGGGAAGGCAGCTTGGTGCCAGAGCTTGCTTAGGGGTTGAGGCTGGTGAACGCTGGATGGCAGTGGTCACATAGAGGTGGCACTGGCCTAGTGAGTCAGGATCCTGGACTGCAGGGTTGTGGAGGCACCTGCAGCTCTGAGCTGGGTTGGCACCAGCGCCAGAGGCTTCATCTCCAGGCGTCTCCATTGGGGTCTTGAAACCTGCAGCCACAGTGGTCATTGCTAGCTGATGCTGATTTCATCGGCTCCAAACAGAGACGCCTCTGCCACCTGAGCAGAGGGAGGTCAGCTGGCTGGCCAGCAGCAGAAGCCCCTTAGCCTCTCTGTGGTTAACCTCGTGACTTGCATGCCCAGAGCTGGGGCAGGGCAATGAGTTGGGATGTTTCCCTCACATAATGATGCTCAGTGCACCCCTCTATCCCTCCAGCAAGTTTAGCATATGTGGCCATCTGTGAGTCTACTGCCAAGTGAGTCAACCAACAGGTGATTCCTTAGCGGGCATAGCTCCCGAGGTCCTGGGATTGATGCCCCAGCACACTGTTGTCTTAGCTGCTGCCCTGCTCTACAGGTATGCAGCCAGGCTGCTACACTAGACACAAACTCCCAGCTGGGGGGAAGCTGTGAGCATTTTGGAAGGAGCCTGTGTGCGGCTGTCCGCTGTCCATTAGCGACTATAAATTAAATATCAGCTCCTGGCTGGAGCCACGTGGCATCAGCTCTGCATGTGGCCAGAGCACCTCTGCTTTGTGCTAGCAGGGCGTGTGCCGCATGGGCAAGGCACCCTGTGCTGGCTGGCAAAAGGGGAAACGAAGCAGGTGCTTCCCTGCACACAGGGATCAGCCAGTGCCACACAGGAGGAAGTAGTTTGCTGACAGTGATCTCCTGTGCTTGCCCACGAACAGGATCTGAGCCCTGCGCTTTCAGAATGAGTATCAGTCATAAGATATCCTGCTTAGCAGTAGCCTCTTATCCCCTTGGCCTGTCCAGCTACAGTGGAGGGGCAAGTGACGCACCTAGTGATAAAGTGGGACTCATAGGAAGGAGCCTTAAATACTGAACCCAGTATTTTTGTACCTAATTGTATTCTCAGCTCGAAGGTCACCTGGACTGGGCAGCATTCACCCAGCTCCTTAAAGGGGTCCCATTAGCATCCAAATCCTCTTGTCCCGAGCCAGCTTTGTGTCTGTGCGTGACTGCTCGGTTCTGGGTGGACTCAGAACTCCTCCTCCGTGTGTCATAGTCCCTCCACTGTTCCCACCGGTTCTACTACAGCCACACCTGGTTTGTAGAGCAAGTGGAGTCAGGGTCTACCCCTGCTGCTGACATAAAACTCTAAGTAGCTTCTTATTTGGTTCTGGGTACAATTCAAAGGTCTGCTTTTTAGCCTCAGAAGCCCTCTCACATTGGGGAGTGTGGTACTGCAGAGCTGCTGCTGTGCCTCATGTCGCCAGCATCTCTGGCTGGGGCCAGAGTGCACAGTAAGAGCCCAGCGACGCTCCTCCCACTGGAAAGCCATTTCATTTTGTGTACCTCCTGGGTACAGGTTGGCGGCTTGATCTTCGGCTGGGACAAAGGAGGGTTTTCCATTGCCCCAGCTTGTGGGCTGAGGCAACCTGTACTGCTGGTAACTGCAAGCTAGGCCCTTCATGCACTTAACCAGAAGCCACACCAAGACAGATGCATGACTTGTCATAAGCTGAGCAGAAATCCCTAGCCAACCACTAACCGAAAGGGTCAGGAGTGGATTTCCCCCAGGAGCAGGGTCTCCATCACTTCCTGGAGTCCTTGGCCACTGTCAGAGACGGTAACTGAAAAAATAGCTGGTCTGAGCCTGGCTGGTCATTCCTTGGCCTAGCTGATTTCTCCTTCTGTGCCCAGTCAGTTTCACTTCCCTTTCTCATACTTTCTGCTAGCTCAAAGCTCTTACTGCGCTCTGGTCCCCAGCACCCAAGCAGGATTTACATGTAAATAAATAAAAAGTCTCTATTATATAAAAGGATTTTAAAATTAAAAATTCATGAAACCATCGCTGCTCTATTAACATCAGGCACTGTAAAGCCTTTTAGGTGTTGAGCTAGTTGGTTACAGCAGGGACACAACAGACTAGATTTGTGAGTTCTGTGCCCAGCCCTGGGAGGGAGGGGCATGGAAAAGTAAGAGAGGGGCTTGTGGGAACAGGAACTGGCATCCTGGGTTCTAGCTCTAACAAACTTTAAGATCAGAAAAGACCATCATCAGTTTGGCTGATCTGCACCTTGCAGGCCGCAGAAAACTCACCCACCCACTTCTGTAACAGACAAAGACCCCTCTGGCTGAGTTACTGATGTCCTCAAATCATGATTTAAAGCAGGGGTCCAAACTCAAATCACCATGAGGGCCACCTGAGGACCAGTGCAGGGCCGCATGAGGACTAGCACACGCCCGTAACGTGCTGTTTCGCCGCTCAGGGCATGTTCCGATTGGAACGCATCCCTTGCCGTTAGCAGCACATGGGGCCGGTGCCACGAAATGCACCTTTCAAATGAGTTGCTCTATTGAGCTACTCCGGCATGCCCGGGGCAAAGCCCCATTGGCCCCACCATAGTTACAGCCCTGCTAGTACATTAGCACGAGCGCTGCACCACTGAAACCTTTTCATACAACAATATTGCAAATATCGGTAATGATAGTGTCATTGCGGGCCATAGGAAACAGCTTTAGGGCCGCAAGTGGCCCATGGGCCATGTGTTTGAGACCCCTGATTTAAAGACTTAGAGTTCCAGAGAATCCACCATTTAAAAACCAGCGAGTGACCTGTGTCCCACGCTGCACAGGAAGATGGAAAAAACTGCAAGGTCACTGGCAGTCTTTGTGGAGGGAAAATTCCTTCCTGACCCCAAAGCCTGTTCAGGTAGACCACGAGCGTGTGGACAAACCCACCTGACAGACACCTAGGAAAGGATTCTTTACCCAGAGCCCCTCCCATCAAATGTCCCATTTCTGCCCACTGAAGGTATTTGATGTTAGTGGTTGCAGATGAGCTACATCCCATTGCAAGCAGCCTCATCAGCCCATCCCCTCTGTAAATGTATCAAGCTCAGTCTTGAAGCCAGTTAAGCTTTTTCACCTCCCGCAGCTCCCCTTGGTCCTTGGAAGGCTTTTCCAGAGTGACACTCCTCTGATGGTTTTAAACCTTTGTCTAATTTCAAGCCCAAACTTGTTGATGGCCAGTTTATGTCCATTTGTTCTAGTGTTCCTATTGGCACTTATATTTAAATAACTCCTTTCCCTCCCTGGTATTTATCCCTCTGACGTAGATATGGTGACAATCAGACCTTCCCTCAGCCTTCTTTGGGTCAGGCTCAACAAGCTATGTTTCTTGCATTTCCTCTCATAAGGCAAGTTTTCCATTCCAGGGATCATCGTGGTAGTGCTTCTCTGCACCATTTCCAGTTTGAATTCCTCTTTCTTCCACATGGGAGCTATGTTCCCTCTAAGCTGTGCGCATGTGCGCATGCACACAGGTTGTGAAACCCACACACACAACAAAATAAAGCATGCACAAAAAAATTCAACAGTGCCAGTATTTTTATGCTACGTTAAGAAGATGATTTCAAGTAACATGTTTCAAATAAGGTTTTTTTAATTTATAAAATCATTTCCACCACCAAATCAAAATAAAATTTAGATATTATTTGCATCACACTCACTTCATTGCACTCACAAGTTTGACCACACTCACTGGAGTGTGCACGAATTTGGACACTTTGCACAAAAGAAATTTTTTGCGCACATAGCCTATGAAAAATTAGAGGGAACATTGCATGGGAGCCCAAAACTGTACACAATATTCCAGAGGGGGGCTCACTAGCACCTTATACCAGTGGGTTTCAAAATTAGGGTCCAGACCCAGTACTTTGTCACAGACCCTCAGGTACCAGGTCATGGCACCCCCTGCTGCTGCCACCAAAAGACTGGAATGCATTGCTCAAAGATGGAACTGTTGGGTCACAGGCATAAAAGATTTTTTTATCAACTGGGTCCCAAGGAAAAAATGTTTGAAGACCACTGTCCTATATAATGATATTAACACTTCTCTGTCTCTGCCGGAAATACCTTTCCTGCTGCCTCCTAGGACCACATTAGCGCTCTCTATGGCCACATCACACTGAGGCCTCATGGTTAGCTGTGTTCAACCCACACACCCATACATCCCAGCTTATAGCAAAAATTCCTGTTGTTGGTTCTGCATGCATGATCTTCAACTCTGAGCCATTAAATTTCATTCCATTTCTATTACTGCAATTTTCAAGGTCATCTGGATCACCTTGTATGATACCCCAGTCCTCTTCCACATTGTGCAATACTGCCTAACTTTCATAGAATCATCATAGAATCCTAGGGTTGGAAGGGACCTCATAGGTCATCTAGTCCAACCCCCTGCCAGAGGCAGGACCACTCCCACTAAACCATCCCAGTCAGGGTTTTGTCCAGCTGGCCCTTAAACACCTCCAAAGATGGAGACTCCACCACCTCCCTCGGCAGCTCATTCCAAGGCTTCACCACTCGCCTAGTAAAAACGTTTTTTCTAATGTCCTTTTTGGCAGCAAGAGCACACTGCTGACTCATATCTAGCTTCCCATCCACCATGACCCCCAGGTCCTTTTCTACACTGCTGCTACTTAGCTGAATGTTTCCCAGCCTGTAGCAGTGCATGGGGTTTTTTCGTCCCACATGCAGGATTTTACACTTGTCCTTATTGAAGCTCATAAGATTTCTATTGGCCCACTGTTCCAATTTATCTAGGTCTCCCTGAATCCTGTCCTTGCCCTCTAACGTGTCTACTGGTCCCCCCAGCTTGGTGTCATCCGCAAACGTACTGAGAGTTGCAGTCTATTCCATCATCCAGATCATTGATGACAATGTTGAACAGAACCAGCCCCAGGACCGACCCCTGGGGCACACCACTTGTGACTGGTTGCCAGCTAGACATGGAACCATTGATTCCTACACGCTGAAACCGTTGATCTAGCCAGTTTTCTATCCACCTTATAGTCCACCTATCCAACCCATACTTCCTTAATTTGCCAGTGAGAATGCTGTGGGAAACCGTATCAAAAGCCTTGCTAAAATCAAGGTATATCACATCAACGGTTCTTCCTGCATCCAGAAAACCAGTCATCTGATCATAGAAGGAAATGAGATTGGTCAGGCATGATTTACCCTTGGTAAATCCACGCTGACTGCTCCTGATCACTTTATTTTCCTCTAAGTGTTTGAGGATGGATTCTTTGAGAATCTGCTCCATATTTTTTCCAGGGATTGAGGTGAGGCTGACTGGTCTATAATTCCCTGGATCCTCCTTCTTCCCTTTCTTGAAAATAGGCACTACATTTGCTTTTTTCCAATCCTCTGGCACCTTTGGGTCAGTCACACATTTTATTAGCACATGCCCACTTTTTTTTTTGCCAAGGTCATAAGGAAAATGTTAAGTCAAATCAGCCCCAAAAGGGGAGGGGCATCAAGGAGCTAGAACTGGGTGTGGGTGGTGTGGGAGAGGCAGGACTCCTGGGTTTTATTGAAGCCTGTGGCCAAACTGTAAGGAGCAGGCCCAGGCAGTGTAGGATTGGGACCAAAACAGGAGCCCCATTGAGACAAACTCAGCACCTGGGCACAAAGGGCTTAGGAAATTTCTTTCTGCAACATTCACCACAGGGCTCCATCTGCAGGCCTCCCCTTGCTGCTTTAGTTCACCCAAAGGCCTCCCCCAGGTTTCTGGCTCTGTGCAGTGATGTTTCCTGCAAAGCGTCTCCTGCTGCTGGTCCCAGGAAGTCCCCTGGCAGCTGTTTCCTCTTTGGAGTCTGTGACCATAGCTTCCTGGCTTGCAACCCACACATCAAAGGCACAAGAGAGGACAGCATTTGCATCTGCAGCTGGGAAATGCCCTAGATCTCACTCCGCCCGGGGGCAGAATTGGGTTGAGGCGGGCAGCACCACACAAAAACGACTGATCTTGTGACACACCAGCAGCCACAATGGTGGAAAGCGGATGACTTTGACGCTCACTTGAAATGAAAGATCTTAATGAAGCAGCATGTGAAATTTTGGTGCCATCCAACCTAAAACCTGGTCTGAGGGCTGGAGTTGAGTGGAGCTGGCAGAGTCAGGAATGGGGGTGAGCCCGAGGCTGGGACGGCAGAGGGCTGGGGATCAGGATTGAGGGGTCTCCCCAGAGGTGTGGCAAGGTGCTGTCCTGCAGTCCCTGGTGCACTTAAACTCTTGACTTCACATCACTGCACTGCTGTTTAACCTAGCATGGCCACGGCTGGCTCAAGCAGCTCGCTGTCACAGTCATTAACTACGACACCTCACGTGTCCATTCACACCCACAGTGAGCAGGGAACGGGCTCCCGGGGGGAAACGCCAACCCCATTGTTTCCTTTCCATTGCACATGGGACCAGCTAATCCTCCGCAGGGAATTATAGACACATGCGCCACCCCCACCCTCTGGGGGTCTCACCAGCCTGGCAGGTGAATTCAGCTGAGCCTGCAGCCAGATGCCGCCTGCCTTAGAGGTGGTCACATCAGCAGGTGCAAGGGCAGAGGCCCTCCTGGTTCCACCCATGCAGGCAAACATGGACCTGGCCAGCCCTCCATGAGCTTGTGGGGAGACTCTACAGCAGGGGTCGGCAACCCAAAAGCTAAGAAGAGTCATTTTTAAAAATTCCTTCAATGACCAAGTGTTTTGAGAGTTTCCAAAGGGATAGCCGTGTTAGTCTAGTCCAGTAAAAAAACAACAAGGAGTTGTGTGGCACTTTAAGACTAACAGATTTATTTTTTGCATGAGCTTTCGTGGGAGAAGATCCCACTTCCTCAGATGCTTCGAAGATGGGTGAACTTACAGAAAGGAATGAAACTAAATGCAAGGGGGTGTAAAACATAGGATCAGGTCGTAAAGTAACAGCAAATCAGAGCAGTTTACAGGCTTAAAGAATGGGAAGCCTGAACTCAAATTACCCTTTGTAATGGGAAAAGAACCCATAATCTCAATTGAGTCCTGCTTTCACAGAATTTAGCTTGCATATTAATTCGAGTTCAGCTGTTTCTCTTTGGAGTCTTGATGTCCCAGGTACATCTCTAACGACAGTCGTTAACAAATCCATCATTGAGTGATTAGGAAGATGGAAGTGCTCAGCAACTGATTTCTTTGATTTCTGATATCAGCTCTGTGCTCATTCAGTCTCTTACGGAGCGATTGTCCT
The DNA here is from genome assembly GCA_007922195.1 of Podocnemis expansa. Classification (NCBI taxonomy): domain Eukaryota; kingdom Metazoa; phylum Chordata; order Testudines; family Podocnemididae; genus Podocnemis; species Podocnemis expansa. Next base: position 4,070,666 of record ML682099.1, read on the forward strand.
GTTTGTCCAATATATAAGGTGTTGGGGCATTTCTGGCACATGATGGCATAGACCACATTAGTAGATGAGCAGGTAAATGAGCCTTTGATGGAGTAGCAGGCTTGATTAGGACCTATTGAAGGGGCATGAGTCAGCAGACTCCATTTTGGGTCCTGAGACACCATTTCAGGGAGCCAGGGTAGTCACATCTCACCTGTCCCCACCATCTCCAGGTTAGTCACATGGGCCCAGAAGCACCATATTAGGAAATAACCCTTCCCTGACCAGGTGAGGTGACCAGACATATAAGGTATACAGCCCCCAACCCTGAATTATGATTGGCTCTGTGTCTGCCTTACCCCTTTTCTGTAAACTGTACTATAAAACCCACTGTATTGTACCCCTCTGGGAGCTAGCTCCACGAGATCTCTGTAAGGTAATAAAGCATATATGCATTTGTGACCTCCTCTGTCTTTGTGTGTCTTGGGACCACTTGGACCGACTCGGGGATTACCAGAGCTTTGTGCTCTAACACTATGATGGTGTCTGTTGTGTAGATATGTGGGCAGACTTGGCAGCGTGGTTTTTTGCAGGGGTGTGTGCCTGCTTCAATGTTCTTGTTGTTAGATCTGTAGTTGCTGGTGAGTATCTGTTTAAGATTAGGGGGCTGCCTATAAGCAAGGAGTGATCTGTCTCCTAATGCTTGAGAGAGAGAGGGATCATCTTTTAGAATAGTCTGTAGGTCCTTAATGATCTTTTGCAGAGGTCTGACTTGAGGATTGTATGTGGTGACTAGTGGTGTTCTGTTGCTTTCTTTCTTGGTCTCTCCTGTAGTAGATGACTTTGGGGAACCAGTCTAACTCCGTCAATTTGTTTTCTTACTTCCCCGGGTGGGTACTGTAGTTTCAAGAATGCTTGATAGAGATCCTCAAGATGTCTGTCTCTGTCTGAGGGACCAGAGCAGATGGGGTTATATCTTAGGGCTTGGCTGTAGACAATGGATCGTGTGGTGTGTTTAGGATGGAAGCTCGAAGGATGTAGGTAACTATACCGATCAGTAGAGCCACAATAGGTGTAGCCTCCTGGTGCTGGGGTGGAGGGAACTGAGCCAGAGCCCCACCACAAGGTTCCCCAGTGGCAGTGGGGGGGGGTCCGGACCCAGGAGCAGGCTGCCCACAGGATCCCCTGGGGGCAAGGGGGGCCCATCCAGAGCTGCAAGGGGGCAGCCGAAGAGCTGCATGCAGCTCCAAAGCCAAAGGTTGCAGACCAACCCCTTCTTTGCTCCTGAGCCACTGGGAGCCCTGGGCTTGGAGAGCAGAATGTGGGAAATGTCCCCATAGGAGAAAGAAAATGGCAGCTGTCACGCAGGTGATGTCCCCAACACACAGCCCATCCAATCAGTGACATGGCCACATCCTGATCTGCTTGCGAGCTTTGCTGAGCAGCCTCATCCATGGCTCTGGATCCACATCCAGGGACAGGATCTCAATGCTGCGGCCTCGCCCTGGGAAAGGCAGAGCATGCCGAGGAAGTCCAGGGGACAAGCAAAGGGGTAATGCTGTATGGCCTTAGCAGGCACTCTGGCTTGGCCTAGCTCTCACCCTCCTCCAGCACCATAAGGCCAAGCTGGCCGAAAAGGGATGTCTGCATTTGAGACCCCCTCAGTCCTGCCTGTGATGAGGGTGCCATTCTCCAGTTTTGCCATTCACAGACCTTCACACAGGTTGTGCCAAAGAAATGGGCAGATCTCTGAACTTTACCAGCTGTGAGCAGCTTCCTGAGGGATTCTCTGCCCCTTGGGAGCTTTCCAGAGCCTGGGCCTAAATTCCCCATCTGACTCAGGCTCAGGCACAGGCCATGAGAGCTGGATGCAGGAATCCATGGGGCAGCTTCCCAGGTCTGGCCCATACAGGTCATACTAGATCAGACATGTCCTTACTGTCTGTCTCCAGGAAACAGGAGTCCCAGCCTCACAGCCCAGGTGAAGATCCTTTCCCAGGGCTGTAGGACCAGGACGACAGGCTCTTAAGCCCTGATGAGACCTGAGTGGAAGAGTCAGGACAGCCTGAAGTTGGGAGTGGGAGGACAGGAGAGATGGAGAGTTGGAGGGAGAATCCAAACAAGCACTGAGGTCCCCCTCTGTGCTGGGAATCCCAGAATACAGCAGGGTGGCATCTCACCCCTGCCTGCATGACACCATGATGGCAGCATGGGAGCCTGAAACAGCCACAGAGACAGGGCGCCCAAGAGGTTTGGGGAGAAATCCTGCTCCCCAGGAACCAGCACCAGCATCAGGCAGGAAAGGTTGGATTTCTAGCTTGGGGGACAGAGGCATTCCCAAGGGGGGGGCCTGAGTTCGGGCTACCAGATATCAAAGCCTGGAAAGGAGGACAGGGATGTATGAAAAGGAGGACATTGGAGGACACATGGAGAAAATGTAGTATTAATGTAATATTCTTCTGTTTTTAGCAGGCCCTGGAACTCTTCCCCCTAAAAATGAGGTATTCTGTGGCATTCCAGCATACTTTAACTTCTATAAGTAAAAAGCGAGACAAAATCATGTATTTTAAAATGTCTGCCAGAGGGAGGACGGGAAGGTAAAAAGGAGGACATGTCCTCCTTTTGCTTGACATCTGGTAACCCGAGCCTGAAGCTCTGGGCTAAGGGAAGTAGAGCAGGGGGCTGGCAGGAGGCTGGGGAACGCTCCTTCAGTGAGTGCACACCCCATTGCCCCAGTGTGACACTAGGTGGCACTATGCAGCAGGACACTGGGTAAGACTCAATTTGGGGTGCTCTTCCCTAAATCAGTGCTGTCCCCACTCTAACGCTGGACTTGCTATTTGCTGGGTCAGACACATAACCCCACCATCCTGCTGTAACATCCCCATTTTCACAAGCGCTGAAGTTTACGCCCACATTCCAGCCAGGGTCATTACATTCTGCCACGGTGAATTCTCAGACATTTACACCGGACATGAGATGCTTCCTCACTTCTATTATTACACATTGTGTTAAGCAGCTGCCATATCCCCACCCCAGAGGTGGCTGCATTAAAGCATGACTTCTTTACCCACTTCCCAGCTTGGCCTAGCTGTGCTGCTAAAATACTCTGTGGCCTTTGGCTGGGAGCACAGACCCATGGGTAGGGGTGGGTGACGCTGGCTGAACTGTTTGCTGCAGTGCAGGCAGTAGACGATGCCAAAGGATGCATTGCTGCAATTGCATTTTGCTCTCGTCTTATTTGAAAACACCGGGAGATGAGATTCGGGCATTCATGCAACACCCCGCATGGAACAGCCTTGAGCGCAGCTGGCCAAGGGGCTGGGGACAGGAGACAACACCCAGCACCAGGCCTGTGCAAAGCCCACACAGAGACCCCACTTGCCCATGGTGCGTGCCCCAGGATTACAGCCCCACGGAGGCACTGACGGCCTCTTTCTCCCCAGGAGAAAGCCCAGGGGGCCCTGCCATGACGTTAGATAGACAGCTAGATGACACACAGTCTTCCTGCTTGGGTTCGCGATTAACTTAAATGTCCCTGGCCGAGTTTAACTCCTCCATGGCTTTGTTCCATCTGCTCCCCGTACCTTTACCTCTCATCGGATCTCCCTGCACCTGCCCCTGGTTACGCTCCTATCCCACGCCCTGCAGCCCCCAGTCCATGAGCCGGCCCGTGGCCAGCCCTCCTGCCCTGCTTCCCACAGCACCCCCTACTGTGTGAAGCCGGGGCTGGGGCTGCTGCGAGTTCTGCATAGCGAGCCCCTCCTACACCATTCCGGAGGACAGCGGTGGCAGCTTTCCAAACAGCTGTAGCTTTTGGTTCACATCATCTAGGAACTGCAGCTGGCAGTCACACAGGAACTGATTCTGGCCTCCCTGGCTGGAGCAGGCAGCAGATCCCCAGTCTGCGGGGCAGAAGCTGTGCAGCCAGGCGGGTGCCCCAAACTCAGTCAGAAACCTGGCCCCACTGTCACGCCCCGGCAGTACTCAAGCCTGGGCTCAAGGGCCTCTCAACAGCAACCTCTTGGGTAAAGCCGCAGGGCCTGAGCCGCCTGCTGAAATAAATCCTGCCGTCATGTCTCTCAGCCAGTCCCCCACCTCCATGGCTTTGGGGGGAAGTGAAAGGCCAGTTTGGCCACGGTTTCTTCTTTCAGTCTTACTCCCACACTGCTCAGACTGATGGGATTTGTTGGCCCCTCCTGATGGGGTGGTGGCGGGTGAGATGGGCAGTTCTTGTGGGGAACACGGAAGTGGCTTCTGCCATTATGAAGGGGCTGGGAGGGGTGACGGGATGCAGACTTGGGGTTCAGAGGGAGCCAGGTTCAGGGCTGCAGAAGGGAGGAAAGGAGCCAGCAGTGGTTAAAGTATAATTTGATGGGCCTCGGAAACCTCCTAATCCCCTGCCGACTCCATGACCCCCCCATTTCCCCCCTTTACCTGGCTGGAGCTGCTCCCTGGCCAGGCTGCCCCCACCCTGAGCACATATCTGAGCATGCTCAGGGTGGGAGATTTGAAAACTCCCCCAGCCTGGCCGTATTCCCGGGCCAGGGCAGGGCAGACCATGCATTCCACTCGATTTTTCTGTTTTTTTGGGTTCCTGGAACTCTGGCCCCTCAAATTTGTGGGCCCTGGAACTGTATTTAGGTGCATTCTGGCTTACTTTGTACCCTGGGAGGCGGGTTGGAGACTGCATCTCCCTGGAGCTGGTCGCAGATTCTGTGTCATTCTTTAGGTGCTTCTTTTTCACTTCCCAGATCCTTGAGCCAGGCTGAGCAGCACAGAAATTCATAAGGAAATCCTGCAATAATGCACCAGTGTGTGCCCACCTGAACTCACCCTGCAACAGAAAAACAGAGAATGCTTGTGTCATCAGGAAGTGCCACTGTCGCCCAGGGAGAGTTGCAGCCTTTCACTGCCAGTTGACCCTACAATAACAAACCAGAGAGGTCAGCCTTTCCTTGCTGGGTGACCCTACAATAACAAACCAGAGATTCAGCTTTTCATTGCCGGGTGGCCCTACAATAACAAACCAGAGTTCCCAGGCTAACCATCTCCCCTTTGTGAAAGGATGATGGGATCCAAATCTCCCTCTCGGATTCTGCCAGGTTCTCTCTTCGGGGGGCTGGAGCCGGGTCACCCTTTGCAGCCCCTGGGATCCGACCCACTGGGCTGAGCCCTGCTGGGGGTGGCAGGAACCAGCCTGTCCCTCTGTCCAGTTTTGCTGGAAACTGCTCTCCCCAGGACTTGAAATTAGGGAGGGTGTAGAGGGAGGTGTTGGGGGTGATGTCTAAATGGTCTAACACTGTTACTAGCTGACAACTGGGGGGGGGGGGATTCAGGCGGCTACAGGGGGGTGTTGGGGTGCTCACTAATTTAGTATAACATTATTAGCTGACAACTGGAGGGGTGTTGGGAAATTCAGGGGGTATTGGGGTGCTCACTAATTTAGTATAACACTGTTACTAGCTGAC
>ML682099.1:4076125-4151423 GCA_007922195.1 Podocnemis expansa
CCAGCTGGGGGGTGCTGGGAAATTCAGGGGGTACAGGGAGTATTAGGGTGCTCACAAATTTCGCATAACCCTGTTACTAGCTGACAACTGGGGGGTGTTGGGAAATCCCTGGCTGGGAAGCAGAAAAATCGCCCAAACCCGCCTCCAAGCCAGGCAGAAAATCACATCCCGCTGCTCCGCCAGCGTAAACCCAGCCTCCGCCCTCCTCCGCCAGGCTCCGGCTCCGGCGCCGGCCGCGCCCATTCACACCAGCTGAGGCTCCGATCCGGAGCGCGACTCGCCCAGCGGGGCCCGGCCGGCGCGCAGCCCCAGGTGAGCTCGGGGCGGCCGGGGCCGGGGCCGGGACGCGCCGGGCGGGTTCTGCAGGCAGCGGCCGGCCGGCGTGTGCGGGGCGGGGAGGGTTGAATGGCCCGGCCCCGGGGGATGCTCCCAACAAAGGGCCCGTCTCCTTCCCTCCTTCCCCGCTGACATCAGCCGGGGGACCGGAGCGCTTCGCAGCCGGGCGCGGCGCGGCCGCCGGAGCCGAGCGGAGCCGGTGAGTGGCGCGGGCGGAGCCGGGGTCGGCTCCGGGCGGGATCCAGCCGCGCCCGGCACGGGCCGGGTTAAAGTTGGCCTTGAAGCCCCCAATCGCTCGTCCGCCGCCCGGGGAGCTGGCTCCGGGCCCGCGGTGCTCGGCGCTGTACATAGGCGGCTCCTCTCCCCAGCGCAGGCGGACTCCCGCCTGGGGAAGGGCCGACCTCGCTGTCCCCAAGGAGCTGCAAAGCCAGCCTGGGTCCACCCAGCAAAGCTTCTTGCCTCCTGCCCGCCCTTTCCTGTTTTAATTGCGGGGGGCACTTGAAAGATTGATTTGTCATGGGAGCTTTCTGGGGAGAAAATCCCGCTTTGGCAGACGTGGCTGCCTTGCCTACTTCCCGCAGCCTGCTTTCAGTGGGTCTTTCGCCCAAAGGTGAGGCAGCGGGGAGGGCGGATTTGCAGGCTAGGGGCAGCCTGAAGGCAAAGCGGTAAAAGCTAGGGGCAGGCGGGTACCCCAGCTGGGAAACCTGCCATTTCATGACCCGCCGGCATGACTCAGGGGTTGAATGTGGAAGCTGGTGGATGGGGCTGTTTTCGGCAGGCGACGTGGGGGTGTTCTGTGGCAAACGGCTGGGCGTGCCCTGGGGGCTGTTTTCAAAGGAGCCCTTTGGGTAACGTAGCACATGGCACCTCTTCTGGAGGGCAGAAGGCAGGGTGGGACGCCTGGAAGTGAGGCCGGAGACCTGGGGGTGAAGCCCTGCTGCAGCCACGTGGCCCAACTCGTTTCGTCTCTCCACCCGTAACACAGGGGCAACGTCTCTCTGGTGTCTGGACCATTACTTTCAGCTGTAAGCTTCTTGGGGCAGTGACTCTGTATGTGCCGGGCCTGGAAAAAAGCAGCCCTGGGCTGGGCTGTGTTGTTCAGGTGTGGCCATAACACATGTAGTAAATGCTTTATTAATATCCCTCCTCTGCAAAATGGGGAGAACAAGCGACTCCGAAGCACAAACTCCCAGTGCCACACACAGCACAGGCGGTGTCACTCTGATGTGAATTTTCCCAGCTGTTCTGGCAACCCCTTAATGCTACTGAGTGAGAGGGCAGCCCATGCACCATGGTCAAACTCCTCACTGCAGGAAATCTCTGGCCACGGAAGGCTCCTGTGGGTTAGTGGGAGGCATGGTCAGCATGAGTCAGTGGACTTTAGGGGTTAGATCTGGGGAAGTTGGGAGTCAGGACTCTGGGTTTTATCCCCAGCTCTGCTGTGGACTGTGTGTGTGTGTGTGTCCCCTACCGGTAGGTCATGCCACCTGTGCCTCAGTTTACCCTTCTGTTAGAGTGGGCTGATGATACTAAGACTTCTGGAGGGGAGGGAGCTGTTTCTAGACACTTTTGCCCTCGGGTGAAAAAGGCTGGCAAGTTGTCACTGTCAATTTTTAGAGGCACTCCTCTGGTTGCTCCAAATCTTCCATTCCTTTGCCAGAGCTTTACCGAAGGAGCCATTCTCCTGTAATGGAAATGTCTCTGGTGTTTGGTGACTGACTTGTGGCTTCATGGAAAGATTTGCAGCCTGGCACTCATTTGCTCTGCATCCCGCTGACAGGAGCTGCAACGGACAAAACCCCTGTCCTGTAAATGAGAATCCAGTGCCCTGTGTACCTAGATCTAGAGATGCACCTCCCACCCCATCTGGCAGTCGCATCCACCACAGACGTTCCACTTCTCTCTGAACAGCTGAAGTGCCTGTGTCTAGGAGATTCTAGCTAGAAATATTTGGGCTCTTGGTCTAGATGCACACTCATGCTCTCAGTTTACAAGACATCCTCCCTTCTCCAGTTGTCCCGAGCCTAGAGAGGCCCCGGGCTGATTTCCGCGCTGAGAGCATTCTGCACGGGAGACTCACAGAAGTGGGCAAGCAGCGCTTCCGAGTGCTCAGGACCCACACGCAGGGTGGGACGTTCCAAAGACCTCTGCCTCCGTCCAAACAGATTTTTCGGATGAGCTTTGCACCCAAAGCGGTGACAATTCTGGGTCGCTCCCAATTGAGTGTGTTCTTTCCACAGGGCCACCCTCTCTCTGTGAAGAGCAGACCCAAACTCTGATCCTGGGGCTCTTTGGCTGCTGGCAGATGGGGTCACTTGTCCTGCTGCTCCCCAAAGAAAGGTGTTGCGACCATGATTTTCAAAAGCGACTCTCCTTTGGGAGGAAAGTCTTGTGGCACTTAAAGACTAACAGATTTATTTATCGCAGGAGCTTTTGTGGGAGAAAATCCCACTTCGTAGCTCTTCAAAGCGTCTGACGAAGTGGGATTTTCTCCCATGAAAGCTCATGTGGTAAATAAATCTGTTGGTCGTCTTTGCTTTTTTCACTTGACTAACACGGCTGCCCCTTTGGAACTCTCCTTCGGGAGATGTCTCCAAGAGTCTGGGTTTTCTGAGAGCATCTCTTGAAAATCCATCCTCTTTACAGCATCCCAAATTTGGGCTCCTAAATTACACCACACCATCTTGTGTCTGCTCACCCTGAGCAGAATAGCTCATCTGTATCCCTTATCTTTTTGGACCTCCCAAAGTCATCAGCCCCTCCCCAGTTTCCCAGCCTTGACCTGGTGATTATTTGGTGCATCCTTCCTAAACTTAGGGTCAGCCTTAAACCAAATGGTGACCCCCAGCCCATTTCTTAAACTTTTGACTACCTTATTTGGGTTGCATTTGTAGCCCATTTCACACTTTGACGGACAATTTGCATGCATGATTTATCCCAGTCCTTTAAAACAATACACTTGCATGCTCAAATCTGCAAATCTGTATTTATGTATGAGCCACACCCTAGAGCCGGCAGCCCCCCACGTCTGGCACCTCGCTGCCCCAATCTAGTCCTGTCTAGCTATAACCCTGCAGTGACAGCCCCAGCCCTCCTGCAGATTGTTATGCTGGCGTGGGAGAAAGGGGAGCATTGTTGAGGCTAAGGGGGTGAAGCGAAGAAGAGATGCTGTTTCATCAGTCACTCTCCAGCCAGCAGTGCAGAAATCCTGTTCATGGCTGAGTTCTCAAGCTTGCTCCGTGCGCTTTAGCGATGCAGAAACTGGTGGATTAACTCCAGTGCCGGGATCAAGGCAGCTCGTCTCTCAGAGATGAGCCATTTGGCAGTGCCATGGAGACCCCCCCAGAGCAGCTGCCCATGCCTTGCCATGGCCTCTGTGCAAAGACTGACAGCAATGCCCCAAATGAATGGGCAGGGGGAGTGGATCTGGAAGGAGAGATCTAAAGGAAGAGACGGGAAGGAGTGCAGGGGAAAGGGAACAGACTGAGAGTCAGCGTGATGCGGGCGTTGGCCAGGCTGCGTCATGAGACGGGCAGCAGAAAGTTGCTGTCCTATAGTCTCCTTTCTCTGCAGGCCCCCCAGCGTCTTCTATGGTTAAACAATTGTGTAGGAAATTGCCAGTGGCTCTCATCACATCCCGTCCACATGCCTCATTGGGTGTGATGTACTGCGGAGAACCCCTTCCCCCCCCATCCCCACAAGACTGCTTCCTCATCCCTACCGCACTGTGATCCTTGCTCTGCTCCCCCCAGAGAGCCAGAGGCGTGGTCCACAGACCACTACAGTGACACATGCCAGGAGGGCAGATTCCTGTGCAAATAGGGGGCAGCAATTTTACCCAGCCCCACTGTTGGCTGTTGCGGAGTCTCTGAGCTGTTTTACTGCAGATCAGCTGTATATAAGCCCTGAACCTGATCTTCCTCAGTCATTCCCTTGAAAGACTGTTGACTAGGAGTAGACTTTCAGTGGTCCGTGTTCACCACCGGAAACTGCTTCAGGCCAGCTTCACCTTTTAGTAGGGGTACGCGGTAGCACTTGCATGGAGGCCCTGCCATGCTGGGCTCTACTCCCAAGAGTCTGAATAAACCAGGCAGGCAAGCACGGGAGGAGAAACTGAGCCCTAGAGGGGGGAAGTGATTTGTCCAAGACAAGCCAGGCCTAGAATCCAGATTTACAGGGTTTATGCCCCTCCCCCACTGTATCTCTGTATGCATCGCGCTTGTCTACATGGCCCAGGATTTGTGGGATTACAGCCCCGATCTTCTGCCATTTGAGTTACAGGAGCAGCCTCGTTGGCAGGCAGCAGCAGTAGGGCCTTATCCTCATCTGCTGACCAGCCACTAGAGGGAGACGTTCCACATGTGGCATCTAGGTGACACGGCGGCATTGAAGCTGCGAACGCAGGGGGAGTTGTTGGGAATTGCACCAGCGGGTCGATGACAGAGGCACTGAGGAGCCAAAAGGTCCCCGTGTTTCACATCACGCTGTCATCACTCTGCCCTTTCCAGAAATGTCATGCCCAAGTGCCCTGTCCCTTATCCTTGTGAGCCCTGGACTCTGCTGCCCACTGCCTTGGACCTTTCTGATGTCTTATGGAGTCCTTGGACAGGCAGCCCCAGCTTGTGAGCAGTTCCCATTGTCCGTCTCCCTGTCAGTGCCTCTCTGAGCTCAACAAGTTGTTCTGGCTTTTTCCTCCTCTATTAGCTCAGCTCCCTGCCTCGCGTCTCCCTCTGCCCCCAACTATTAGCAGGGCTGTCCCTCCTTTCCCAGCCAGTTACCTCCATCACTTAGTTCAATGGAGTAAATCATATGCTAGCTGTGTCTCTAGCCACCCGTGAACAGTAACTTGCCATCCCCATATCCATATGTCCCCTTGTAATTCTATTCATCCCCATTAGCACCCCGTAAACGTTCCCCTAGCTGGTCATTTATCTAAACCAGTGGTTTTCAGCCTGCGGTTCACAGACTCCTGGGAGTCTGTAAATTATGCCTAAGGTTTCAAAGGGGTCCACATGTCCATTTGACAATTTGTTGGGGGTCTGAAAATGAGAAAAATGCAGAAAACCACTGATCCAATCAACGACATTTGAGATGTCTGTCTAGGCTGGGGTACCTGCCTTCCTCTGGAGCACGGCTGGCTGCTTCCCTTCTCCCCTGTGTTGGAAATGGCAGCTACCACCCCCAGAACTGGTGTAATGTTGGGTGTAAATGTCAGCTGAAGACATTTACGTTGTGCTGCCCAGGCTGCTAAAGAGTTGTCATGAAGGCAGACACACTGGGGGGTGTGTGTGTGTGTGTGTTGGGCGGGAGATCTGGGGCTCGCTCCCATGGAGGCTGGGCCTGAAGTTACAGGGATGCCCAGGGTGTTGTTCAGCTTTGCTTTGGTGGTCTTTCTCAGTCCGTAACTCTACCATGCCTGTATTTTCAGCACTGGGGCAGGTGGATCAGTGCCAGCCAGATGGGCCTGCCTTCACTGAGCAGGGAGGGGAGAGGTCAGGAGAGGGGGAAGGAGCCTCATCTAGTGCCTGTTGCCTTTTGCACCATCCATTGGCAGTACCCCTGTACCCTGCCTGCTGCCGAAACCTGTCCCCGCCTTCGCTCCCCTCCCCTCCTTCACTCCCCCACTCTTCCTGCTGACCTTAGTGCCTGACGTCTAGGGCCCCACCAATTTCACGGCCATGAAAAATGCATCACAAACCTTCCCCACGAAACCTGATCTCCCTTGTGCTGCTGGGGACGCCTCAGCCAGGGGCCCCTCACTGCTAGCGCTGGCTGGGTAGGGACGTGTCCGGCAGCATAGGGAAGATCAGACTCACTTCCCTGAAGTGAGGGTGGTAATCTTGTCCCCAGCCCCCTACGACAGGTCAGCGACCCCTTCACAACGCCATTTGGAGTCAGGACCCCCCACTGTTACGGCACCCTGAAATCTGAAATGAAAACATCTGAAATAATGAAACTGAGCAGTTTCCAAATCCTGTGGCTGTTAAATCGACTAGAATGGAGGACCCTGAATTTGGTGGCTCCCTACTGATGGCCCATGTCCACCGCCCTGCACTCTGCCTGCTGACCCATCTCCTCCACACCCTACTGCTCTGCCCCACATTCTGGGCAAGACCTGGGTGGGTCACTTTTTATAAAAGGGAGGGCGCGGCCTTGTGGGCTGGAACACCCCGGCACAGGCAGCCCGGCAGCCTCACTCTGCTCAAGGCAATGAGGAGGCCGAGGCAGGAAGCAGGCATTGAGCCCAGAAAACCTTCCCCCAACTGGACCCAGTTCCTACCGCCAGACAGGCCCACATCCTCCATGCAGGTCATCACACGCTCGGAGTCCCTGAGACACAGTCTGCCGACCTCCTGAGACACACCCACTCACCCTATACATACTTGCAGCATTGGCACACACAAATGCAACCCCCTCATCCAGACAGCCACCCACCCGGTGCGTTCACCGTCGTTCACTGCATATGCACACCTTCCTACGCAACATACACCTGCTGAGTGCACACCAGACACATTCGCGCTCATGACGCCCATGCACAAAACACACCCGACACAACACAGCCCTCTGGTACTCGCAACACATGCTCACAGCTCTCCTCCTTCCTGGTATGCACCCCGCCCCTGTGCATGCACCCCCCCATCACACTCATTACACAGTCAGCATGTTTGCCGTGCTCATTTTACATGCACACCCTGCCCAACACAATGCATGTTTTCTTCACACACCTGCCACACTCACTGTGTGCCCACTCCTCAGTCACACACTCGCCATGGTGAATGCATGGAGAAGCTGATCACACACATGCTCTTGGCTGGGAGAAAATGAGATTCTCTCTCGCTGTGAGTTGCTGTGACTGTGCCACTCCTTCCCCCTGGCTGCCACCATCCCAGACTGAAGCAGGTAGGATGCCATCAGCTCCTCTGCTCTGCCAATCTCCAAGACACAAATTTCACACTGAAAGGGCCACTGGGGAATTGAGGTGGGGGGGATGAACCCAAGTGAAATTGCTCCTCACCCTGGGCATGCAATGACACATGACCACAAGTGACAGGTGCTAGCTAGACTGCGTAATGCCAGGATGGGCACCAAGGAGCTTCTGGGAGACCAGCCAGGATGGGGCAGAGCAGTCAATGCCTCGAGTTTATGGGCAAGTCTGGGCAGGGACCAAGAAGAGTCCTGAACACTTGGTCACTGGCTGTGAAACAGATGAGATGGGTCCATCAATCCAACCCCCCCGTGCCCTGGAGATACTGTGCGGCCACTGGCAAGACTGCTAAACCCGGGCCAGGAATGGAGGGCACGGGCCAGGAACCAGTGAGAGCCCTGGGCCCTGTATCTGGCAGCCTCGATGATAAATGCTTGGCAACCATCGCAGTTTGATGGGAAGAACATTGCCCATCTAGAGCGAGGGCTCGGGGACCGACGAAGATGAGGTGTTAGCGGCAGGATCTCTCACACCTCCATGGCAACTATGCCAGGTTTGTCCCTCTGGAACAGTGTTTCCTGAACCTATCAAAGGGCAGAGTGGCCTCTTGCGTGGAGTTGAGGCAAAATTTTCCTCCCTGGAGGTGGTGACTGATGGAGGTTGATCAATGGGTCTCTTATCTCCATACACTCCTCTTGACATGCTTTATTGATTTGACAAGCATGTGGTCTGTCGGCTGCCATGCCTGTGGATCACCCCTCTAGGTGGATTTCCCAAATCCCATCTCAGGAAGGGGAAGATGGAGATCGGGGTGTCAGGATTGGATCACCTGGAGTCACAAACTAATGTCTACTGGGCTCAGCCTGCAGGTGAAAGAGTCGGATGCCAACCCGGCATGCTGAAACCTGTGTCACTGTAAGGGCGCTTGTCGCCCGAGTGCTTCACCATGCTTAAATGCCTCCGTGGTAGATGCACACAGAAAGATCGTTATTTCCATGTTACAGAGAGAGAAACTGAGGCACTATGAGACCAGGAGTCTCCCCGAGGTGACAGAGGATGTCCGAGCTGAGAAGGGAACCCAGGAATCCTGACTCCCAGCTCCCCCTGCTCTAGCCACTGGCCCCCACTCTCCTCTGTGCATAGACCATTCACTGTGTGTCTTGTCCCAGCTTGCAGCTCATCCGGTGTTCAACCTGCTACTGGCCCCACAGGCAGGGCCAGCTCTACTGTGAGGCAAGAGACAGACCTGGCTTCTGGTGACAGTTCTTAGAGGCGCCTAGCCACCTGGAAGATCAGGCTGGCTCCTGCCTCTTCAGCTTTTTCCTAGCAGCTCAGGCGCTGTGAGTCAACCTGCAGCTTAAGTCATGTAGGCAGAGTGCACTTTAAATCCCTCTGCAGGCAGATGCTGGAGATTTATACACTTTGGAAAACCATTTTCAACTTCCATGAATGAGATGGGGGCAATCAAATCAAAATTTGGCTTGGGGCACCACAACCCCTTGAGCTGGCCCTGCCCACAGGCATTGCAGGGGTTAACAGGTCTGTCTGGGGCACAGATCGGGGCACCCTGGCCAGTCTCTCCCTGGCACGGTTTGTATGAGGCCCTCTTCCCTGCTCAGCATCACAGGCTCACTGCATGAGCTAAAGGAGGTTCCCCCAAAAGCTCTCACTAGGAGTAGGATTTTGAGTCTCATTGCAAGGGAGAAACCGTTGTGTGTGGAAGCAGGGCGATATGGAGACCCACCATCTGACAGATCTTGCCACCACTCGGCAGCCAGCCTGTGAGGTACTAACCCAGTAGCAGCCCCACCCTTGGCTGGGGGCATGGGGCCATGGTCCCTGACTTCGGCACCTTGCCCCAGAGCGGTGGGGAGAGGGGGAATGGGAGACAAGGCACAGCACTGGGTTTGCACCTCCACCCAGTGGAGGGCCTGATCAGCTTCTCTGCAAGCCAGGCACATTTGGGGCCTAGCAGCACAGCCTCCTCAGAGGTGAAGCCTCTATTGGGGGCTGGCACAGGCCAAATAGCTGAACGGAGGATACCAGCATCCCAACAAAGTGCCCCCTTCTACTGCACCCCTGCACTACCATGCTGCAGCCACAGACCCATCTGTCCCTGTGTAACCTGTCTCCAGCAAAGGCCAGCACTAGCTATTTCAGAGGAGAGAGCACAAGACCCTGCTGTAATGAGAGAATTTGCTCCCAGGTTATTTCCCTCCTGATCGCTTAGCTGCTGCCCTGAAGCATGACACTAGTGGTTATTTCCGTAGCAAAATACTCCACCAATGAGTTTGCAGTTTCTCTTGCAACAGAGTTGGCCCAAGCATATATATATATATATATTTCCCATTTTTGTCCATCCCTAATGTCACTGTGCTGGGAAATCTGCCTGTAAGGCTCTTTTGGCCCCACAGCTATGAGAGAATCTGTACCTCAGGGCCCAGTTTTTCCTTGTTGAGGGGGAGGAAGAGGAAGGTGGGGAACATGGTCTCTTGTAGTTGGTGCAGAACAGGAACATAGCCATTAAAGCTGGGTGAATAATTGTTTTTTGTTTTGTTTGGTTTTGTTCCCCTTGTCTCCGCACATACTGGTGATCTTGAAAAGTCAAAGGGGAAAAAGTTGTTTTGGGTCGGACAGAAAATGAACATTTACAAAACTACTGGTGAAACAAACAAAAAAACCCTACCATTTTAGGTCAAACAGAAGATTTTTTGCTTTGACAAAAATCAATTTGCTTTTTGAGCATTTTTGTATTTTCTAAATAAAAGCGAAGGAATTTTTCAAACAGACATTTCTAAACAAAAAAAAAAAAAAAAGGATCCATCTTCCGCTCCCTGCAAGTTTGTTTTGTTATGAAGTGAACAATTCAGAGTAAATGATGCAAAACTCACAAGTGCATCCCTTTCTAGCAGAAGCTGAGAAAGGAGCAAAGAGGTCTTGGAACAGGGTGCGCTTTCCAGCACAGACAGCTCCTGTTCATACTGTGATGAAATGGGAAGGGAAATCCCTTTCTGTGTGGTGTAATTCCTGTGCTGGTTTTAAATATTTTCTTCTGACCAGGTCTCCAGGGGAAGTGGGAGGGCAGGAATATCTGGACTCTATCTCCATCTCTGACGAGGAGCGTGGTTGCATCTTTACATCATCAAATGGGCATGAGTCAGAAAGCCTGGATTGTAACTTCTGGCTCTAAGAGGGGCGTGGGGTCCAGTGGCTTGAGCAGAGGGCTGGTGGTAAGAGCTGGTTTCTGTCCCTGATTCTTCCACAGGCTTTCAGCAAACCCTTGGGTGAGTCACCCTCTGACTCAGTTTCCTTATCCGTTCAGCTCAGTTCAGAAATATTTAGAAAGTGTTTGGAGAAAAGTGGCTGCATCAGTGCAAAGTCCTGTACTGACTAGTGCGTGACTGCACCCCACTGCCTTCTTCTGGATGGATTAGAGTGGCACCAGAGTATGTCCTATGCCCTATAGTGCTAAAGGGTGATGGTGATTCCCCAGCTGGGGACTGTGCTTTTGGAGCAGGAGGATCTGAGTTCTGTCTCACTGAATTTCCCCTGCATGCAACAGGGTGATTAGCAATGCATTTTCTGGGATGATCTGAGCTGCCATGTGTCCCCCCTGCAGGCAGCCTTCCCAGGAAGAGTTAACACATCAGGCCGGTCTCTGAAAGGCCTCTCTTCCCTGGTGTCAGCACTGTGCTTGCAGAACAGGACTGCCAGTCACTCAGCATTGTCCTGGGGATTTGGGTGCCTGGGATCGGGGAACAAAAGGCCCATTGTTTGGGGCACGCACTAACCCCCGCCCCATTGCTCCTCTTTTGTATCACTGCAGCAGCCGACCGGACATTCCATTCCATTTCCGGGGGGAGGGGGCCACTTGCTAGAGGATTTGGGCAGAAAGAAGCTTTGACAGGCCAAGTTTGGTCCAACTTGTTTGTGTGTGGTCAGGCGGGGGGTATGGTGGGGACAGGACAACTCCGTGGGAGAGGGGGGTGAAAATGCACAAGAGATGCTGGTCGGAGCTGGAGCAAAAGCAGAGGAGAAAAGGACAGAAAGATGGGGAAAGAGTGAAGGAATGGGAAGGGTGGGGGGAGACGGAGAGAGAATTGGCTCTGTAGCCTTGTTCAACTTGATATTATTTCCATCTGTCTGTAGGAAACCTGAAGCTGCCAATGCTCTCAGCAGGCAGGGGGAATCAGCCCAGGGTCAGGTTAAACATTCCACATCTGCCGTAGTGGGAATTCAGTGCCGAGCTGTCTGTTGAGCTAGATTCCTTCGCCCAGCTGCCGGGGGCTGAAACTCCAGGGCCCTGCCTGGCATTACAGCCACTGGATGCCCAGCCCAGTGATGGGTGAGCCCCAGATCCAAAATCTCTGCTCCTCTGGGCTCTGTGACATCTCATGAGGCAATAGCTGCCCTTGGAGATCTCTAGTCCTTGGGGGCTGGGAGGTCTAGATTTGCAGAGAGCCTAAGGTTGGGGGGAAGCAGAGCAGGAGCTGCCAGGAAAATCATGGAAGGCACTAGGATGTGAGCAGTGACTGGCACTCCCAAGCTGCTCAGAGGGCGGTTTCTGAATGTTATCCGCCCCCTGCCCTTGCCAGTCTGCCGATGTAGTGAGCAGAGGGGAAAGATGTTGGGCTGGCAAGACGGGCAGGCTAGCAGGTGCCTTGCTAGGAAAGTGATGGGGCTTCGGGTGGCCCAGGGAGCGTGGCTGGAATGCCTTGGACTCTCTCTCCCTGTTCTTTGCTTGCTGGGGTCACAGAGGCACTATGGAGAGCAGAGAGTAGGTTACAGCAGCCCTGGCGGGATGCTGACTGAGAATCGGACCCTCAAATCCTGACCCATGCTCTCAGGACGTTATATCTGATGCCCGGCTAAAGGAAGATATCGATGGGCTGAAGGGAACTCTCAGATGAGCCACAGAAATGATCATGGCCACAAAGGGATGAGAGCTGGTTCTGTCAGACAGAGAAAGGGCACAACAAGGGTCGGCAGGCAGGAAGAGGGACTTGAGTGTAATAATCAGGAGCAGGGTGCGGTGGGAAACTAGCCAGAGCTGGGGAAAGCCTCCAAGGAAATCTAGGTATGAGGGGAAATTGAAGGCTAGAGCGGAGAAGGGACTTGTCCAAGGCCGTTAGCAGGGCACTGGCAGAGATGGAGCTTTTTGGTCTCTGACCTTGCAGGCCAGCCAAGGAACCACCCTGCTCCACAGTGGGCCCTGACTGGGCAATGAATTGCATAGTTCTCTGCCTTCCAAGAGGAACTTAGAGCTTCTTGCTTTCAGTTTCATGTCCCTTGTTATGATCTACCCATGAGAGCAGTGGGTGGAGGGATACACTTGAATGATGCAGCACTTGGGGGGCACAAATGTTTAGTGGCTGCAGGGGCCACCCAGCGTCTGGCTGGCATACAGGAGGCAGCACGGTGCAGTGGTTAGAGGCTGCTGGGGTGTCAAACTCCTGAGTTCTCTTGTCAGCACTACCCAAGGTGGGCTGTGATCTCAGACGCCTGTACGGAGACACTTCCCCATTGCCGGCAAGTGAGCCCACCCCATGATGTATTTACAGCTCATGCACTGGTGCTGGCTTATTTTCCATTTAACAAGTTTTGGTGGTTCTTAAAAAATAGTCGCTTCTGGGGCGATGGCTGAGTAATGAATTGTTTGTGCTTTGCATTGGGGAGGGCACGTCACCAGGGTCCGGGCACACTTCCAGTGCTTCCTGCCGAGGAAGTGGCTCCACATGGTCTTTGCTGTTTCTGGAGGCATCTTCATCCACAGAGAATTATTCTGTGCAGGTGGGGAAAAGAGGTAGAGGGGTGGCAGCAGTGGGGGGCAGCGTGGAGCTGGGCACAGAAACCTGAGCTGGGAGTCAAGAGACCTGGCATCTGTTCCCTGCTGGCAACTTATAGATTTGACGATGAGAAGGGACCACAGTGAACATCTTGTCTGACTTCTTGGATGACCATGGCAGAGAATGGTTCTGAATTAATTTCTACCTGAGCGGGACCAGATCTTCTAGAACAGGGGTCTCAAACTCAAATCACCGTGAGGACCACACAAGGACCGCATGAGGACTAGTATGTTAGGCCAAGGGTTGCACCACTGAAACCTTTTCACATAATGATATTGTAAATATGCGTAATTATAGTGTCATTGCTGGCCACAGGAAATAAGTTTGGGGGCCGCATATGGCCCAAGGGCCATGTGTTTGAGACCCCTGCTCTAGAAAAACATCCAGTCTAAATTGAAGGAGGGCTGGGGATGGAGAATCCACCACAGCCCTTGACCATGATGATACCCTGTCACTTCAAAAACTTGCAGCCAAGACCTGGTGGTCTTTCGTATCCCAACTGGCTCTTCAGGAGAACAGGGTGCTGCCAGGCAGGGAGCATTTGTATTCGTTCTTCTAGGCTCTATGCCTTCGCATCCGGAGTCATTCCTCAGCTTCCACTTGGCCATGTTGTCACCAGTCTTTACTGCTGTAGCTCTCACGTGCTGCCAGGTGCCCCGGGGTTTTCATGTGAGGACAGGGCCTGATGGGGGTCACGCTGAACAAACCAACTTCTCCCCGATCCCCTGCACTCTCCGGACTATGGAAAATGGCAACTGCATTTCCATTCTGAATCTGTCTAGCTTCATTTAGACTCCTGCGATAATACAAGGTGCCCACTGTGAGCTGCTGAATGCATCTTAATGGCTCTTAAAAGTTATTTACTCTGCCCTGATTACAGGCTAATGGGCCAGCTGTCCACCTTGCCTCACACCTGTCCCTGTGCACCTCTGCAGCTCCCCTGAAATCCCTGTGAGGAGGGAAAAATTATTGCTGAGATCAGTGGTTCTCAGCCTTTTGTAGGTTGTAACACACTTGTAGGATTGCGATATGTCACCAGGACACACCAGCCCATCCTCCCAGGACCAAATCCAGCCATCTCCCTCCACACTTTCCATGGTGTGGCGACACAGTAATGAACCACTGGATGAGACTGACAACTCTTTGGGACAAAGGCTGTGCTCACGCAGCATGTAGCACCCTGGGGTGCTGGCCCACAATGGGGACAACTATAGATAAATAACACTGCTCTCTGCATTTCACTGATGGTACCAAGGCAGGGACTTGGGCATCAGTGCAGTGAGGGTTCTGAGGATCTCGGTGGCTCCCAAATCTTGGATTTAGGCATCTAAGTCACTTGCTCAATATTAGTCTGTGGCAGAGTCAGCTCATCCCTCCACATACTGTACCCAATCCGAGAGGTCTTGCTGCTGGAGCCGCTTGAAAAAGCATCCGTGTTATTCTGCTCTCCTGCATCCCCAAGCAATAACCCTGCAAATAACCAACTACCGGTAACTGAATCCGCCAAGGCTCAATTGGCTTCTCCCTTGGCCGCATCGCCTGGCTGTGGTTTTGCCCCGCAGATTCTCATCTGCGAATGTGTAAACAGCCAGCTGGAGGAAGAGTTCTTCCTGCTTCTTAGATGTTAAAAAAAATAAACCCTTTACACTCAGTCTTGGGCTGAATTGGATCTTGCTGCAAAATTGAAAGGAGGGAAAAAGATGCCATGGTTAAATCTATGTACAAATCCATCCAGGGCAGGATCGATATTAACAAGGGGTCTCAAGTCCCCTGTGAGACAGCAAGGAGTTCCTAACACGATGGGAGCAAACCCCAAAGCCGGGACTCCTGTCAAACAGCTCTGTGATTAATAACCTCTGCATCGCACGGGTTCTGTGGCCTGCCTGGAGAAAGCCAAACTCAGAATAGTAAAGGAAATGCCCTTGAACAGCTGCATAAGGAAATCTCCTAGCATCTAAAATAATGTTTCCAAAGCATCTGGAGAACCTCAAGGGCCAGGTGCCATTGCTAGATTCAGAGTGGTAGCATCTGGAGAAAGACAAGTTAGAGGATGTTTCTCGTGGACTGCACACGTGATTGCACAATGGCACAATCTGTAGCTGAACCCAGTCGCCTGACAGAGCCCTGGAGTTAAGCTGCCTTGCTCCTTACACACCTGGCTGTACAGAGATGGATGGCAAAAAGGAGAACAAGGCGAGGGACAAAGACAGGAAGATGCAAAGGAAGAGAGGAAGGAAACTAGGGAGAGAGCGAGAGCCTTGCTTGGGTTGTTTCCACTGGTTACAAACCAGCTTCCCGTGTCCCCGTTCCTGTGCTTCATCCTGTCAGAGCGACAGACCCCACCCCAGCTGCCATCTCTGCCTGGTTCAGCCCCCCCGCCTCACGCAAGCCACTGTATTTAGGGCAGCACCGGCATTCAGGGGGACAAGCTGGGAGATTACTCCAGCCCAAAGGGGTCAGCTGGTATTGGAACGATTCCTATCAGGGCACGTCAGGACCACGTGATCCACACTAAGCAGATTGTCCATGGGGGATAACGAGGGATGGGGGGAATGACAGGAGCTGGGATTCCCAGTGCCTCCAGGGATGGGAGCCCAGGGGGCATGGGAGACAGTGTCCCCACCCATCGTTTGGAGGGCAGTGGGGACAGAACTCTTCTTCCTGCCCAGGGTGAGCCAAGTCCAGGGGCTGGAACGTCCTGCTTCCAGGGAAGCCAATAGACATAAGACGCTGAGATTTCTGCCCAGCGCCTGACTTGGCACAGCCTGACATTTTGATTAAAAAAAAAAAAAAAGCTAGACGGATATAAAATGAACACGGCCCTGATTAAATGGATTAAAAGCAGGAGTTAGATCTCAAAATGTAACTGCAAATGGGGAAGTGTCATTGAGCGGGTGGGTTTCCAATGGGGATCGGTTCTTGGCCGTCTCCTATTTAACGTATTATCAATGGTCTGAAAGAAGACATAAAATCATCCCTGATTAAGTTTACAGGCCACATAAGAATTTGGAGGATGGTAAATAATGAGGAGGACAGGACAACAGCGGTATAGAGTGATCTGGATTGTTTGGGAAGGTGGGTGCAAGCAAACAATATGTGTTTTGATATGGCCACACGTCAGTGTCTACGTCTAAGAACAAAGAATGCAGCCATGCTGACAGGATGTGTGGGCTCTGTCCTGGGAAACAGCTTCTCTGAAACAGATTTGGGGGTCATGGTGATAAACTGGTGAACGTGAGCTCCCAGGATGAGGCTAGGGCCAAAAGACTCAATGCAATCCTGGGATGCACAAACAGGGAGACTATGAGGAGGAGTAGCAGTTGTGCAACCACACGGGAATCCTGTGTCCAGGTTGGCCCCTTTACGTCAAGAAGGACCTTGATCATTTTTAATGTTGAGGGTAATTAAGCATAGGAACAATTCATCAAGACTGGGGGTGGGGTGGGGTTTCTCCAGCACTAACAATATTAAGGTCAAGAGGGGCTGTTTTTCCTCAAAGCTCGGCTTTGGGGATTATTTGGGGGCAGGTCTCTGGCTTGCATCATGCAGGAGATGGTCAAAGGGGTCTCTTTTTACTTGGAATCTGTGAAGTGTTGGAGGCATTTGCCCATGATCTTAGTGAGGCCAGAATTTCAGGGATGGCTGGATTGGGGAGCCCACTCTCATCTCTGCCAGCAGGGTCCCTGCTGAGAAAAGACTTATTCAGGGTCACACAGCCAGTCAGAGGCAAAATCAGGAATGAAAACCAGGCGTCCTGGCCTCTGGCCCTTTTGTTTCCTCCTTGTCTGAGCCAGGCCTGGAGCTGTGAATGCCAATCCTATGCTTCAGCCATGGCTCATCATTCATTTGTATTTATATACAGCCACAGCAGCTACTGGGTCAAGTCCAGCCCCTGGCCACCAGCTGGCCAGCAGACTGAGTCTGGCTGTCCAGTGGCTGACGGTGTGGCTAAGGTTGAAGGCTGGCTGGTCTTGAAGACACTGGTTTCACCAGTAGTGTGGCAGGTCGTTGGCCTGGCCACAAGAAGGAAGCAGGAGTCAAGTGTGAGGTCCCCTCACTTTGCGGGTGGAGCAGACCTGCGGGACTGATGGATGGCTCCGCTGGGGGAGGCGGTCCCTACCCCAGGAGAGATCAGAGCCTCCTTGAGCCGGGTGCTGCTCAGACACTCGGGGACCAAGCCCCAGGAAGGATTACTTAGCTGCTCCACCCTTCAAATGGGGGCCAGGGCCAGAAGAGACTCCTTAAGTAGCTTAAGATCACCTGTCCTGTGAACCTGAAGCCAGAGCCGTAATGTGGCACTTTGCCACCCGGGGCACATTCTGATTGGAACGTGCCCCTTCCCATTAGTGGTGCTCAGAGCTGGTGCCGCAAAGCCTCCCCTTTAATACTGTGGCTCTACTGAGCTGTTTCGGGCCACCCGGGGCTGTGCCCGGTCAAGCCCTGCTGTAGTTACGGCCCTGCCCGAAGTCCTAGGCCGCCCCACCCTTCACCCCTCATTGCCCGTGCAAATCATGCAGAAACAGGGACCGCCAATGAGAGGGCTAATACAGAGGAGAAGAGGGGTGGCTGGGAAGGGGGAAAGGGAAAAGGGCTGGTTCAGCTGCACCATTGCATGGGAAGGTCAGAGGGACTTTTCTGAACCTGGCTAGGGCTGGCTAGCTGCAGCTGCCCTCCTAACATGAGCTGAATCTCAGCGTCCAGAACCTGGGTGCCTGCTCAGTCCACGCCATCTCCTCTCTCCACTGCAGCTTTTCCCCACCCCAGTCTCCTGCATCCTGGCGGCATAGGAGACGGGTGAGAGGTACAGCACCCCTTGCATTCTCCCTTCCCCATCTGCCAGTCAGTTTCATTTATGGGAGGCAAATATTGCAGCTTCCTAGGAACAACAGGGAGCAAAGCCACAGCTTTCTGCACTGAAAACCCTGGCTCGGACATATGAGCTAAAGGGGATCCCCATGGACTTTTAGCAGTGCAGGGGCTCTGACACACAGTTGGGCAGTTCTGATTCCATCCAGTAGGAAGTGGTGATCTCTCTCTCTGACACACACAGTTTAGACTGGTGCCTAGAGATCCCCATATTTTCTCCATCTTTGAGCCCATCTGCTCTGCCAGACCAGCAGGGCAGGCGCAACACGGTAAGCCCTGTAAGTGTTGCAGGGGGACGTCGACGCTTGAGAGGTGCCAAAATGGGGAGCGTGCCATGGCAGCGTGCTCTGGCGTCACTCATCTGCGCCGTCATCTGCTGTGCTTGCAGGGGGGTGCCTGAAGCTCTAGCGCCATTCCTGCCCAGGGCTCAGTCTCCCTGCCATCATCCTGCTACAGAGGTTGTGCTGGGTCCTAGCCAGACCCTTGTGCCTGGGCCCCAGCCTTGTGAAGACATGTGGGCAAGGATGGCATTGGAGCCACCAGGATCTCTGCAGCCAAAGGGAAGGCAACTGACCCTACCTATGTACTGAGGTGGGGATGCAAGGGTTAAAATATTGCTGTGCTCTGCAGTTGCCATGGTGATTTCTTTGCTCCTACAAACCCAGCCACCCTTCCTTGCAGTCCCCTCCGGGTCCATTGCCCCCCTCCTCAGGTTGCTCAGCCCATTTCACGTTTCATTCAGGGCTGCAAACTTTAATTTGCTGTCAAACCAGCCCTGACGTTCCCAGTGGCTGTGTGTGTGTCATGCTGGGGAGAGACTAACTGTCCTGCAGAGTCTGAGAGGTGGAGAGGAGGGTGGAGCCGGCTTCTCTGCCAGGGTATTTACTGCCCCCCAACCTAGGAATCTCTCCATTCCCCCATCTGCAGACTCTGCCCTGCCATTTGCAACTATCTACCTATTCTATGGTCTCTCCACAGAAGTCCCAGAGTTATTCTGCATTGGGTAGCCAAGGGCTGGGTGGCTGGGCTGTTTCCAGAGGATACTGAAACCAGGCTGATTCTAGCTCTCCCATCTCCTGTGTGGCACCCTAGCCTGCAAGAAAGAGACGTTTTGACTGGGGAGCATCCTCAATTTCAGCAGTAGGCCACTGCCCCTATTCACCATACATCCAGTGGCTCTACGCTGAACTCTGTCTCCCAGATCCAAAGTCTCATGGGTTTCTACAGGGCCTTTCAGCTAAGGAGCTCAAAGTGCTTTGTTATCTGCCAGTTAAGAGAGAGGAGATAAAGACATGGGGGAAAAAGAAGTGTGGCTGAAGAAAGGGGAAAGGAACCCAGGAGTCGTAGCTCCCAGTCTCCATTCCGTAATCTCTGGATCAGTAGTTCTTAACCTTTTTCAGGCTGGGGACCCCTTTTTAACAACAAAAAAAAAAAATCTTTGCAGCCCCTCTGGCTGATTATGTATCTGCCCTGCACCATTCTGGTGGTGCCGCTGGGACAACTGGCAAGCGGCACTGCCGCCACTATGGCCCACGCCATCGGGGAACTGAGCTGTGGCAGCTATGGCCCCTTGCCCTTCCCGGGGAGCCACCGCAGCCTCATCTCTTTGCTGGGATTTGGCCACGGGCAGGAAGAGGCAGCCCTGGCAGGGTGCATTAGGGCTGCAGCTGGATTCCAGCCCTGGTAAGGAGAGGCTCTGCAGACCACCTGCAACATGTCTGCGGACCCCCAGTTGGTAACCACGGCTCTAGATAACATACCCACTCAAAGTTAGGAAGAGAACGCAGGAGGCCTCCTTCTCTAACCATTAGACTTTACTCCCTAGCCAGAGATGGGCTTTGTAGACCCAGGAGTCCCAGGTAGAGCCCATGCCCCATTCCCCGGAGGGAGAGACAAAGCAGTTCAACTCAAGAATGCAGATAGGGCATATTGAGCTGGGGGAAGCGGGGGCGGGGGGGACAAACTTTAGTTTACCTCCAACTTTTTTTTTAGTGGTGACGGGCCCAAGCTAGCTGGATAAGCATAAATCAAATTGTTCCTTTCTCTTTCTTTGTCATGCCACTGAGAAAATATCCTGGCTGGGGAAAGAAAATAATTACTCTCATCACAGCACCCAGCTGGTGTGTGCCAGCCGCTTTTTGTGAATGGGGCTCCCTGAGCCATGCCCCTTTGTGCATATTCATGAGGTGTGTTGAATGGAATGCTTGAATGAAAGTAGAAGGGGTGGTCACTTGACTCAGCCCTTCCATAGTCTTTTCTCTGCCGCCTCCTTCCGCTGGGCCCACTGAGCCCCTTCTCCTTGTCTTATTACTGCACTAGTAATCCGTGCTCACTATAGCACCAGCTTCTAGGGGGAAATGAATGCCACCTCCTGGCGTTGGCATGGATCATTCTTTTCCATGATAGTTGAGCACACAGGCTGCAGACTGGGTGCTGAGTAGCCAGGAAGAGCTACGGGCATCTCCCTCAGAGCCATAATGCTGCGTTTTGCTGCTTCGGGTGCGTACCGATTGGAACGTGCCCCTTCCCATTAGCGGTGCTCAGAGCTGGTGCCACAAAGCTGCCCCTTTTAATAGCTTGGCTCTATTGAGCCACTTTGGGCCACCCGGGGCCGTGCCCTGTCGGCCCCACTGTAGTTACGGCCCTGCTCTCCCTTGTCCAGCAACCAGGTAAAGAATCTCTCTTTAGGTCTAGTGCTGTGAGAGATGCTTCACCTCCCATCCTGCTGTGTCTCCTGCCACTGCATCCTTCCAGCTCATGTGATCTACTCTAGCTTCCTCACTGCTCAGGCCCCGTTGCTTGACTCAACCTCTCCAGAGTTGTCCTCGTCCTCCAAAGGGATTTTGGCCACTATTGGCTCTGCCCCAAATAGCCAGGAGGAGGCATCGGCATCGTCCAGCAACCCTGAGGTGTCACCCACAGGGCTAGTTGGGAGGACAGGTGTCAGTGTCTGTCAGTCTGCAGCAAGAAACCAGCAGACAATAGCCTGGCCTGGGAAAATTCAAAGCAAAGGCATCCATCTGGAAGGATGACCCTGTTTTCATCCTTTTAATAGAGTTCTTTGCTGTTGGAAGAAGGAAAGTCTTTTCCACTGTCACCTGACTAGTACTTTGTGACAACGTAAAAAGTCCTGGCCCAAGAGAAATCGCCATTGCGTGTAACTTTGGATCAGGGACTGTCCTTTTTCACTAGCAGCCAGCGCCATGGCGCCTGATCCTTCACTCAGGTCCCTTGGTGTTACTGTAATCATTAGAAAAAATTGCTCCATTTGGAAAGAAAGGGGGAAGATGTCATTTGGTGTGTGTGTGTGAATTTTTCCTCCTCCATTTTTTTTTCTGCCAGCTACAGAATCAGGTTGTAATATTCCAAAAATCAACATTTCATAAAATTAAAAAACGGAGTGTCAAGGGGATTTTGGGAGGGGGGAACCATAGACTCTCTCTCCCTTTTCCCAGCTAGTTCTAGAACTAATGTTATTGTGGGAGCTTTGTGCTTTCAGTTGATCTCAGTGCTGTCTGAGAACTGGAATATAGATTACAAACACACCCCCAAAGGAGCGAATCATATAGCATTAGTCACTGGAATTATGACTAGCTAGGATGGAATGATCCATTCAGCCAGTGACTGTATCACATTTAGCAATTAAATCTCCGATGTGCTCATTCACAGAGCAATGTATCTATTGATGCTATTTATTTGCTGGTCTCTTTACTAACCTATCTTCCCCAGGGGAGAATGAGTCTTAACTCATTATTGCTTCAAGATCCTTAGAAGACGTGAGAAAACTGTAACATATCAACTTGCAGTATATATTATGTACAAGCACATAATACATCTCCCAGTCCTTGTACTGCGAGTGGGGCGTGCCCTTTATAAATGGAGAAACTGAGGCATTGAGCAAAGATGCAAGATGCCCTAGTGGACTAGGTGGCTTCTACTTGTGATAACTAGAGATCCTCAGTTTAAACACCCAGGGGTATCTTTACGGGAATAAAATTCACAGATTACAAGGTCAGGTTGGACTTCTGTGATCATCTAGTCTGACCTCCTGGGTAACACCAATCAAAGAACTTCCTCAAAATACTTCCTAGAATAGATCTGTTAGAAAAACATGCAATCTTGATTTTAAAATGGTCGGTGATGGAGAATCCTCCACCACCCTAAGGAGAGTGTTCCAACAGTTAATTATTCTCACGGTTACAAACTTACACTTTTATTTCTAATCTGAATCAGGTTAGCTTCAATTTCTATTAGTCCTTTCTTAGATAGATTGAAGAGCCTGTTATTAAATGTTGTTTCCCTATGTGGATGTTAAAGGTTGTGATCAAGTCACTTCTTAAATGTCTCTGTGTTAGCTATGCAGATTGAGCTCTGTTAGTCTGTCACTCTAGGGCAGTGGTCAAACTTTTGTCCTTAGGTCCCAGCTCCAGACCCTTCTGCCATGCGGCAACCCCTCCACTGTGGGCGGATGGGCCACCCCCCTCATGGGAGCAGCGCGGCCAACAGGGGAGTGAGGGGAAGCCACCCCCCTCCCAGAAGCAGTGCCAGGTGGCTGGGGAGTGAGGGTCAGCGGCCCCCCCTCCTGGTAGCAGTGCTGGCCAGGTGAGGAGCATGATGCAGCAGCCGCCACTCCAGAGCAGCGCCAGTGCCGCGATCCCAGTGCCTGCGGGTCTGCAACCTAGTACTGGGCTGTGACCCGAATTTTGATGACGACTGCTCCAGGGTATATTTTTCAATCCTTTAATTATTCTCATGACTCTTCTCTGAACTCTTTCCAGTTTGTCAACATCCTTCTTGAACTGTGTGTACCAGAACTGGGCACAGGATTCCAGCAGCAGTTACACCAATTCCAAATACAAAGGTAAAATCACCTCTCTGTTCCTTCTCGAGATTCCCCCATTACTGCATCCCATATTAGCACTTTTTGACTAATGGGCCCTTTAAACTAATAGACAAAGGCCTGGGTGATGAGATCTGACTGGTCAACAGGCGTTCTAGAGCAGTCGGATTGGCCCACTAGTTTTCTACAGAAGTGTGGTGCCCACACTAAATTGGCCCCAAGTAATCTAGAGCTGTGTGACACTGGTTGGATTGGCCCACGGGTCTTCTCGAGCAGTGTGGTGTTGAGATTAGATTGACTATCATTGGTGTCACAGGGTGTCCCCCTGAGCTTTCCTATGACCTGAGTGTGTGCATCACAATCCTCGCTGTGTGCTGATCTCTCCCTGAGAGTGGTGTCTACCACTGATTCAATTTTGCCAGATCCTGGCATTCCCCTGGAATTGCAGAGAGCGCCTGGGTGGTGGTTGGGGTGTGGCAGAGAAACAATCCCTGGGATGCTGTTCTGGAGCCTTCCTCATACTGTTCCCCATGATCTGCCAGTCAGCCTCTTTCCTCCCAGCTCCACTGTTCTGCCTCTGAGGCCCCTCCTCTTCCCCAGCCTCAGGCTGAGGTCCTGTGGCTTCAGTTACTGGGAGTTTGAATGGCTTGATTGTCTGGAGCAAAGTGATACCATTAGCTTTCCACACCACATGCCTCCTCCTGCTTTGCTTGGACTCTCTGAATAACCCACCCCTCCCCTCAGTTAATCTCGTTTCCCTGCCCCCACTGCCCCGTGTTATTGCCCTTAGGTTTTACTTTCCCTAGCACTGAAATGCAGCCACCTCTAGGCTGGAACGGGGCAGCTGTGTAACAGCTGCTTGGCACTTTGTGTCAGGAAGTGGAGAATCCTGTGAAACAGCGAGGGATTGCACATAGGTGAGATGTCACTCACCTCTGGGGGTCTTCAACAGTGCTAGTGGAGTGGGTGCATCCCCCTAGACTGTGTCCTGGCTTCCCTCCTCAGGCCTGGGTCTGAGGGCCTCCTGTTTCTGAACCCCCAGAGATTTCTTCCCCAGCCCTGAGGATGCAGAGTCTGGAAAGAGGGAGGGGAACCAGGCTCTAAGGAAAACACTGCTATAGTTGTGTCATGCTAGCACCAGACTGAGTGCTCAAGCAGGACTGAAGTGTAGAGGGTTGTTGGAACAGCTGCTCTTTCCTGGCTTGCTGCATGCTCTTTCTCCTTCTTTCTTCCTGCTTTCTCTTCCTTCCTCAGTCCAGCCCCTCTCTTATCCCAGCCACCCCTTTCCTGGTGTTTGCTTCCATCTTTGGGTCCTGACCACCCAACAGTTTGGTAGATGGGGAGACCCTGATCTGTATGTTCCCTGTGTAGGACAGGGCAGGGCTGCATCTCATCTGCCTTCCACATGCCTTTCTGGTGTCTGGAGAAGCCAATGCCGTCCCGACTGCCCTGAGTCATAGGATGTGCTGGGTCAGCTGCTGTGGCAGGCCTTGGGGAGCAAGTGAGCATGCTGATGCATGGAACGTGGGCTTGGCCCGCTGGGAGCTGTCAGTTTCTGAGACAGCCTGTAATTAGGATGCAGTTAAAGAGTGATCGATGATGGTCACTTTGGAGACGCAGTAAATGCTTAGCCTAGGGGAATGCGCCAACATTTAACTAACATGCAATTACTAAGCTCATGTACCATGATGGCCCCAGGATAACCCACCTGACACACAGGGACTGCCATGGGATAATAGACGGCACATGCTGCAACTGACATGCAATCACGTCACATTCTGTGACTGCCGTGATGATGGCACATCCCACATTTAACATGCAGTCACATGCAGCTGGTATGTCTCACGTGCTCACACATGACATAGCAGACCCACAGGAGCTGACCTGACTGATGTGTGTGATAACAGACAACGTGGCAGAGCTGATCTCCTGTGTGACGACACAACTGGCATGCCATCAATTATTCCCAAGTGCCATAACAGTCTCATGATCACTAACATGACATGTGGCAGTTGATCTGGGATAAACAAAAGCATGTGGTGTAAATGACATGGGACTTCTGACAGTGCACGCCATTGTTGATCTCATGCATGAGAGCATGAAATATCATTCCATAAATGACCATGGTATCTCGCCATAACAGACAGACAATGATTTACCCTAGCTCATTTGATTTGCATCTCCTGAAAGTACATGTTGTAAATAACATAGAGTAACTCAGTGGTTCCCGTTGTTGAGTGGAAGTCCCACAAGCTAATACAAGGTGAAACATCTGCCCCACCAAGACCCCACAATTGGCGCCTCTACCCCATCGGCCATAAACACCTATCACCCATATAAACAGATAAAAAGATCATAATAATAATAACAAAATTATGTTAGTAATTAATTACTTTTACCTGAGTAAAAAGCTTAGCTTTCCTGGGCGCTGCTGCCTCCACGTGACCCATGTTGCCTCCTCTTTCCTGCCCTTCATGGATGCAGGGTAATGGAAGCAGCAGATGCTGGCGGACTGACCGGGGCAGTGCCAGGCCGCCACCAGTGCAAGGCTGCTCCACTCCACTTGGGAGGCTGCTTCTCCGCTCTGGCTGGCATGGACCTTGAGGCTGCTGTGCCTGGATGGTGCAGGGTTTGAGCAGGCTAAATGATCTCAATATTACTGAAGTCTCATGGACCCAGTAGTGTTGCCCCCTCCCTTGCCCCCGTAACAAAGTCGCACACCCAAGTCGGGAACCACTGCAGAAACCAACCAGCAGAGAACACCCTGTAACCAATCTTACATGTGATAACATAACAACAAACACAAAATAAATGACCCATCATCTATTAACTCACTGCACTACACTTCCTGCAATCGGAGGCTACCGTGACCTGATGCGTCTTTAGGTGAAGGTCCCAATGATGTGAAGGGACCTCCCTATGAGTGCCAGTCAGACATTATTGGTCCCTGTCAGTTGAGGTGACGTGGAGCTGTTTCCGGGATCCGTTTTGCAGCCACCTTTTTGGGCAGGGTTAATAGTTCTCTAGCATTGGGCCTCCACAGCTCTCAAAGAGATTTACTGGGTCATGATCCCCTTGTTACAGTGGAGACTCACCCAAGGTTGCTGTGCAAATCAGTGACAGACCCAAGAAGAGAACTAGCGAGCTGGTTTAGCCAAAGCTTATCCACTAGTCCAGTCCTACTCTCAGGTTCATTTTTTTCCATTAACTGCTTTCACAGAGAAGTTCCAAAGGGGCAGCTGTGTCAGTCTAGTTTCATGCAATAAATACATTTCTGTCTTCAAGTGCCACAGGACTCCTTGCTTCTTTCACAGATAAGAAGCAGAGCATACTGTGATACAGGGGAAACGGGTGCTGTGGAGTATCTTGTTTTGTGCTTTGGCTGGTGACCCTTTTCCTACTGGTTGAAGGCTATTGTCTGTCTGCTGTAACATTTATATAAGGCATAGTCACATCCAATGGCTTGGAGGTTGGGGGGAGGATTTTTATCCCTCAATTTGACAGCCTGTTGAGATTAATCCCAGAGGATTTTCTAAGCAATTTGCAAAGTGAAAGCGACATGCCATGAACTGAGGAAGAGGACTTGAAAGAGCCAGCACCTTGGCAGTGTAGTTTTGGGGCCAAATGCCCATGAAAGGCACTGGAGTGTGGCCTAGAGTAGGGGTCAGCAACCTTTGCTCACCTTTGTGCTGTCCTCTCCTCCTCAACTGTCAGCCAGTACCAGTGGCTCCCTCACAGAAATAAAAGCGGTGGCTGCTTGAAAATTTGGTGGCAGCTATGGCTGGAGGTTGGGGGGTGGTAGGGGGTGCTTCCCTGGTATGCCACTGAAAGGAGCCACTCGCAGAAAGACGCTGCCTGTAGTGGCTCTTCTTGGCAGCATGCCTGGAGACAGGGGTCCCCAGGGATGCCATGGAAAGAAGTGCCTGGAGAAGCTCCTCTTCAGGGGTCCCCAGGCATGCTGAGGAAAGAAGCTACCCAGAGTGGCTCCTTGGTGGCTGCACACCATGGAGAAAAGCTGTTCCAGGCATCTTCTGTCCGCACCATGCCAGGAACATGGGCGTGGTGGGGAACTTCCTCACTCCAGCTGCCCCTGAAAGAAGCTGCCCGGAGTGGCTTTCAGTGGCAGGAACCACAATTTCTGTGGGATTGCAGAGGGTGCCGTGTGCTCTGAATGGGCTCTCGTGCCACTGTCGACATACGTGTCAGGGGTTGCCTACCCCTGGCCTAGAAAGTACCAGTCACCAGGGTTTGGAGCATGGAACTGGAAGGGTCAAGGCCTGGCAAGGCTGCATGTGGGCTGCACTGGACAGAGTTGGATTAAGAGGACTGATCCAAGTCTTTCCTGGCATCCTTTGTGCTAATGTGTACATAATGCAGTAGCACAGAGAGAGACTTGCATTGGGGCAGCTCGCTCCAGGGAATGATCACCATTCCTCTCTCAGATCTCTTTGACTACTAGTGGTAAATATGCCAGTGGCCTGTGATGGGAGGTTTGATGGGGTGGGGTCCAAGTTACTACAGAGAATTCTTTCTTGGGTATCTGGCTAGTGAGTCTTGCCCACGTGTCAGGGTTTAAGTGATCTCCATTTTTGAGGTTAGGAAGGAATTCTCCCCCAGGGTAGACTGGCAAAGGCCCTGGTTTTTTGTTTTGTTTTGTTTTGTTTTTTTTTTGCCTTCCTCTGTTGCATGAGCTATGGGTCACTTGTTTGTGGATTCACTTTTTCTGAAGTCTTTGTACATGAGGACTTCAATAACTCAGCCCTGGTCTACATTTACTGGGGTTTTCAGTGGCAGTCAAAGGGGGATATGCAAGCTACATAAAACAACGTATGTATCTCCCTTTGACTTTCTGACACCGACTTACTGTAGTGTCTCCATTGTGTTAGGTGGATGGAACGTGGCCTCCCGTTGTCTCAGTGCTACTCTTTTTCAGGGGGTGGACTTCTCAGATCAGCTTCCTGATAGATTGGGTGGATCTTCACTGATCACTCAATAAATCTGGGGCAATGAAGCTGAGAGCAGTGTTGCTGTTGTCAGTATAGATTTGCCTTTAGTCATAGATTAAGGGTCTATTACAGGAGTGGGTGGAAGAGGTGCTGTGGCTTGCTTTGTTCAGGAGTTCAGACTGGACAGTCATGTTTGTCTCTTGTTACCTTAAAGTTTATGAGATCCAGGCAGAGAACCCAGGGTTCCTGACTCCCAGCATCCCCACTCTAATTACTAGACTGCGTTCTCATTCCCAAACTGGGAATAGAACCCAGAAATCCTAACTTACAGTCCCGCTTGTCTAGGGTTACCAGATGTCAGACAAAAGGAGGACGTGCCCTCCTTTTTTACCTTCACATCCTCCGTCCAGCAGGTGTTTTAAAAATACATGATTTTGTCTGGATTTTTACTTACAGAGGTTAAAATATGCTGGAACACCCCAAAACACCCTATTTTTAGGGGGGAAGCATTCCAGGACCCCCTAAAAACAGGCAAACGTTACATTAATACGACATTTTCCCCATGCATCCTCCAATGTCCTCCTTTTCGTACTTCCCTGTCCTCCTTTCCGTGCTTTGGTATCTGGTAATCCTACTTTTGTCAAACAGTGCTGCATCCCAGTTCCAGCCATCTCCAGTCTCTGTACCCTGTTCTTTTTTTCATTGTGCCACCCAGCTTGCCTGGGAAATGGGCAGGAAGCCAGGCCGGGCAATTTTTTATTCCTGAAGGACTGTGTAACACAGATGGGACACAAATGAGAGAAGGGAATAAACAAAACACAACAAAAAGAGAGACAGATAAGAAAAGGGAGAAGAAGAGAGTAAACAAGTTAGATTGAAAGTGGGGAAGAGAGAATGAGAAGTGAAAGGCATGAATGAATGGGAACGAGTCCTTCTGTGTGATGGAGTGAAAGGAGTGATCAACTGAATGGGAGACAGGAAGAGAAAAGAACGGACCCCCTGTGCATGCACACTTGCAAGTTGCAGCCACAGCCTGGAATACTGAGTGCAAAAAAATCTGCCTGGAACAACAGCGGAAAAAAGAACCCAGGAGACCGGGCCAAGAGCCTAGCCAATGATTCATTGTTTCAGGAAGACGGGCCAGCTGGGAAACAGCTCCCTTTAAAGAAACACAACAGGAATTTCCCCTTCCTAGTGAAACCTGGAGAATAGAAAAGCAGGCCTGGGAAAGAGGGTGGCCTAGGAGGTTTCTATGGAATGAGAATGAAGCCAGGAAATGCACTTGCACACGCGCATACTACACATGCCCTTCTTCTCCCATGGCCTGTGCACAGCTGTGGCACAACTGGCTTGTGGCAGGAAATGGGGTCATGTCCACCTGAAAAGAACAATGTGTGTAGCAGTGAGCTGGCATTGGCTTGGAACAGCCTCAGACTCCAAAGACAGGTTAAGTTGGACACTGGGCTTAGGTAGCCGACATGCTGAGTGGTGAAACACACACAGCTCTGTCAGTGGAGAGATGCTGGGGAGATGGGGGCTGCAGAGGAAGAGATTCTCATACCTGCAGCGGTGAGAGCGTGTGGCTGGACGGTACGGAGGAAGCTGGTATTGAAAGGAGAGAAGATGCCTGGACATCCAGCTAGGGGTAAGGACAGGGGAACTGGATCACACCCATGAAAAGAGTAAATAGGGGAAGGGACATTAACTAGATCCTGAACCAGGCAGACAATGGGGCTATCTGGACATGGGGATGTCCATCTGTCTAGCTAGTTACTCTCAAGTGTGTATAAAATTAAGGTCCTTCTCCTGGATCTAACATTTTCAGGCTGCATCTGGCCACCCTCTCCCAGGCTTCTGCATGCTGAGCTCCTCCCAGGGAAAGGGATGGGTGCAGTAGTCCAAAGGGCTTTGGAGGGACTGTCTTTGGAGGCAGGCCTGGGTTTTGGGCCCCCGATGCGAGCTCCAGGTTTGTGGCTTGGGCTTCTTGTATAGTGAGAGGCCCTGTGCAACATTCAGGCTGGGGTTCTAGGTGGGCTCCAGTGTTTGTTCTTGCTGAAACTGGTTATTGCAGAGGGGAGGATGCTAACTTGGGGAGCTAGGCAAGCCGGTGTAGTGATCGGGGTACTCAGCTTTAGTCATTATCTTTCTTAGCACAGTAAATGCCTCTTGAGAGAGACAAAATAAACTGTTATCAGCAAAGCCCGGGGTCCTCTGTCCTGAATCTTTATCAAAATCGGGGTGTGTATCATGGAAGGGGCCAGGACAGGGTGAAAGGGCTAGAGGAGCCCTAGTGGCCACAGAGATGTGACAGTGGAGGGAGACATTAGGGAGGTGAAGGAGTTGGATGCATGCTCGGAAGTGATGGAAAAATTCCTAGAATGGAAGAAGGGAGGGATAGTTTCTGGGGATGGAGGGATGGATTTTGGGGGCCAGATGGGATGACTAGATTATGTATTGTGATACATGTAGCTAACTGGTTATCATGGATGGACTGGTGCGAAGGACAGACTTACAGATTGACACAGCACTTCTGTGGTGAAATGATGCTGTGGATGCCTGGAGAGATGGACAGATGGAAACTGGGGTGGATACTGGGGAAGGCTGGATGGACAGATGGATGAATGGATACTGGGGGTGGATGCACAGTGCCCCACTTTACCCCATGCCAAGCATCCACCCACTTTCCCACCCCCTTTCCATTAGGAAAGGTCAGAGACAGTTGGGGCCCTAACAAACCAATTGCTACCATCTTCTTCCCACAGCCCTACCCTTTGTCCTGCCAGGCGCCAGGTGTGTGGGGTGGGAGGAGCTGCCCCACGGGAGAAAAAGAGAGAGAGAGAGAGAAGAAAACATGAAGTGGAAGAAATAGTGGTTGCCATGGCGACTGCCTTTACCGTCATGGTGGATGGCAGCTGTTTCCAGGGCAACCACGAGGAACCGAGGTGGTTCAGCGAAAGGGAAGGAGGGGCTGGATTCTGGGGGACACTGGGCCCTGCTGCTAGAGTTTGAACCCCAGGTCTCAGGCCTGGGGAAGCTCCTTCAAGGCCCCATCTCTTCCTCCATCCATAGCCCTGTGCAAGGTCACCTCTGCAGCCCTGTCCCCACGCCCTTGCAGCCATGGGGTCCCAATCCCCCGTTTCAACATCCAGTACTCTGCAGCCAGATCTGTCCCCTTGGCTTGGAGCGATATGGTCCTGTCCCTTCCGCCAGGGGGTCAATTCCTGGCCAGATCCATCCCCTACTGACTCTTCCCCCGGGGAGGCTTCGCCATCTGAGCTCTGAAGACTCTTCTCCCGCTCTGCCGTTGCCCAGCAGGGCCAATTTAACTCTTTTCATCTCTCTCTCCATAGATCCTCCTCCAGCGCCTCTCTGAACTCCACTCGCTTGGTCAATGTCTTTGTGGTACCGCCGTTCCTGGAACCGGGGAGGTGGGGTGGAGGGGAGCAACATGTATGGGGGCAGGATTCAGTTCAATAAATACGAGTGTGCAGTGGAGTTGTCACAAGATGTGAGGCCTAGGGGGATGTTGGTCTCATTATATTGGGGCATCAGATGTGATGTGTCAGTAAATGGAGTGTGTCTATGTCTGTTCTTCGGAGGATGGCAATAGATAGCTCTGCAAGTAGTTTGGGGGGTTATCAAGATACGTGCGAGCACTTGGACAGAATTGGTTCAGCGCTGCATCTCTCCAAAGGCAAAGGGGGGCTCAGCACCTGGGGATGGGGGAATCGGTGTGGACAGGGGTGACTGTGCAGTGAAGTGTGACCTGATCGTCTGTCAGGGTGTCTCCAGCGCTCTGCTCTGTGCGGCTCCCATTTCTGTCAGAACCAATGAGCGTCACGTGAATCACAGCACAGCCAACCCAGTCTCACTAATGCCACAGCCCTAGGGTGCTCACTGTGCTGTGTGTGCACATGCGTGTGCGCGCCTTGGAGTGATCAGGCAGAGTATATGTCACTGAGTCAGGGTACGTGTGCAAGAGAATGACACATGAGGGATGGAGGTATGAGCAGGGTTATGGGTGTGATTGTGATTTTTACAGGGCTATGTGATTGGGGGGGAGTTAGTGTGTGTGTTCAGGGCTCAGTCTCCATCAGAGCAGCAGGATGGGTATGCATGAGCATGTGTGGCTGGGTGTGCAAGCGAGCTGAGAGGGCTGGGAGAGCTGTAGTGTCTGCCATAGACCCTGTGGGTTGCTAATTGAGAATGAATTCCTGCATCTGATCACTAGCCCTGGCATCTCCTCCAAGCTGACCAGCTCCTGAGCCAGAAGCAAGGGTCACCCTAATGCTATGTTTTTCAGGGGGTGGGGGTAGAGGGCCGTCTTTCCTATTTGGGTCGTTGGTTCAGTGCCTGGCCTTTAATCTGCTACGGACTGTCTGAAAATCCTGCCATTCCCCAGATCTCTGTGTAATTAATGGCTGGATTGGAGCAGCAGTAATGGGATGGCAGTATAATGAGAGAGAAAACAAGAATGGGTGCGGGGTGGTGGGGGGAGGGGGCAGGCAGTTCATTCCAGCTTTCCCTAATCTCTTGAAAATGAATGAACCCCTCCTCAGTGAATGTACGTGTGCACGCATGCATGTGTGCACACACATGCACATGCCCCCCCCCCCAGCTCCTCTTGCTGGGCAGTCTCATCTGGATGACAAACACTGACACTTCCCCAGGAAACTGGCAGATTTCTGCCTCTTGGGATGGAAGACCCCTGGGCTCTGGCCATGCATGCAAGGAAAGCCAGGTTGGCCAGTGCCACTGGTGAAAATCCCCACACTTGCTAGTAAAAACTGTGCATGAGGAGCCCTTGTGTGTGCATGGGTCATTTGGGCTCCAGGCCCTGAATCTGTGCATGCGTCTCAGAACAAGCCCCTGGGATTTGAACTCTGCTCTATAGCCTGTACCTGGATAAAGATGCCTCAGGATTTTGGGAAATGGAGGGGGTTGAGTTCACTAGGGCCAAGGGAATAGGCTCAGGACCATGGGGAATCCAGCAACTCCAAACATCTTGCTGTAGGACAGAAGCTCCCAGCTTGGCTGTTTCCTTTATTCTGTTGTTGTGTTTGGAGCAAACTGCTCTTCCAATGCCTGGCAGCCACCCCAAGGTGCACACACTTTTATCCATAGGCAAACACCTATAGAGACTCGCCCATGGTCCTAGGCATCTTATCACATATGCCTGTTATACATTGCTTATGTGCTGCTGCCTGCCAAACCCTTGATATAAGCTTTGTTGGAGTCTGCACCCAAAGGGGCGTGGTGCTCAGAGTTAGCCGTGTGGGCGGGTGGGTGGGCGGCAGACCTGTCAAACCTGCTCTTTAATCTTGTGCCTAAGAAAATACAGTGGTGTCTGCTGGAATTGCTGAAGGGGCCCAGGCTGACTGGAAGGGATGGAGCTGGGAAGGGCTGCTGGCTTGAGTCACTGGGCATCTAGTTTTTCTTTTCATTACATACCAACCATCTCTGCCCAGAACTGTGCATGGTACTATGGACAATATCTGGAAAATATGGCTCACTGGTTGCACACCAAAAAACAGTGCCTAAGGGGGCATCTCACCCCTGCTGAGAGATCACCCCTTGCCTGTAGAGCTCTGGCTGGCATGTTATATGATTCCATCGCAGGGACAGGGGTTAGCTACAGTATTTGCTCTCCTAGTGGAGGTATGTGTTTGGATCCTACTTCTGACGCTATACATGTAAAGGCCAGAAGAGCCCACCAGATCATCTTGTCCGACCTTCTCCATAGTGCAGGCCATCAACGCCCATACACTGAACCCAACAACGAAAATTAGACCAAAGATTTACAGCCTGCAGGAGACTAGACTATTGTGTGCCATAGGTGGGGAACAGGAGAGACCAAAGTGCACCAATGCCTGAGGCCCCTGCAATGGCAAGGAAGTGATTACGTGAGAAATGCCCAGATAATCCTGGCAAGTGATCCGCACAGTGCAGAAAAAGGTGAACACCATCATCACCAATCTGAGTTGCAGGGAAATTCCTTCTCAACCCTATTTATACTGATCACTCAGACCTGAGCAAGTAAGCCAAACACCTGAGAGAGAATGCTCAGTGCCACCTCCGAGCCCTGGCTGTTCCCATCCAATGCCCCATCCTCAGCTCCTGGCTGCAGCCATCCCTGATGCATCAGAGGAAGGAGAGAGGAAAAAAACAAACGGCAAATTCATTAAGGAGCAGCTAGGCCAGGACGATTCCTTCCTGACCCCTGCAGGCAGCTGGCTGAAACCCTGAAGCATGAGCTTTTAGGAACATAAGACAAATCAGAAGTGAGCCCTTGCTTCCTACCATCACAAGCACCCTGTCATACTGTCACAACTCTCTCTTAAAACTGTTTGTTTTCCACCTGAAGTTCCAATGGGTAAGTTGTTCCAGAACCTCACCCCTCTGATGGGTAGCTGCCTTCTAATTTTCAGCCTGAATTTGTTCATGGCCAGTTTGTATCCATTTGTTCTTATGCCAGCATTGTCCTTTAGCCTCAAGAGCTCTTCCCTTACTCTGGTGTTGGTCCCGTTATTCATTTAGAGAAATCAGTCATAGCCCCTCTCAGCTTTCTTTCTGCTAGATGAAATAAACCCAACACTTCCAGTTTCTTATTGTAATATACACTCTCCGTTTCCTCATCTAAGTAGCTGTTCTCTGCACCTGTTCCAGTTCAAATGCATCTTTCTTGAACATGAGGGGCCAAAACTAGCTACAGCGTTCCAAATGAGGTGTCACCAGCACCTTGTACGCTGGCCTGAATACTTCTCTGTCTCTACTGAGTCCATTGCTCCAATGGTTAATTACCCCGACTGTTAAAAATGTATGCCTTATTTCCAATCTGAATTTGTCTTGCATCACCTTCCAGCCATCAGATTTTAGACCTTTCTCTACTGGATTGAAAAGCCACTCTGTCTCAGCACCCTTACCACACCCCCAATTTTTGTGTCATCCACAAACTTTATCAGGAATAATTTTATATTTTCATCAAGGTCATTGAGTAAAAATGTTAAATAACATAGCAGGGCCAAGCCAAGAACTGATCTGTTCAGGATACCCTGGAAAACACACCAACGTGATGACAAGTTCCAGAGGGGTAGGCTTGTTAGTCTAGTTGAGCAAAACAAACAAGGAGTCCTATGGCACTTCTAAAGGCTGATAATAAATAAGATAAATACATTTGTTCTTCTTTAAAAGTGCCACAGGACTCCTAGTTTGTCTAACTTGATGACTATTCCCCATTTACAGTTACATTTTGAGATTAATCACTTAGCCACCTTTTAATCCATTTAATTTGTGCCATGTTAATTTTATGTTTCTAGTGTTGTAATCAAAATGTCAATGAGGTACCAAGTCAAATGCCTTACAGACACCTAAGTATATTACAGCAATATTCTTTCCTTTATCAACAAAACATGTAATCTCATCAAACAGAGATATCAAGTTAATCTGACAGGATCTGTTTTCCATAAACCCATGTTGATTGGCATTAATTATATTACCCTCCTTTAATTCTTGAAAGGGCTCTCTCCTCTTCTGTCGCTTCCAACTGATAAATCCCCAGCTTGTAGCAGAAATTATCATCATTAGACTCTAAGGCTGTGTTCACACACAGGGGGTTATTTCGATACGGTTGTTTCAAAACAACTTGTATCAAAATTACGCCTTATTTCAAAATAACTTTATTCGAATTAACAGTTTGTTAATTCGAATTAAGGAAAAAAGCTCAAAGCAAAATAGCAGGTTCAGGCAACAGTTATTTCGAAACAAGTCACCGTTGTTTCGAAACAACATGTTCGCACGGCGTTGTTTCGAAACAACATGTTCGCACGGCGTTGTTTCGAAACAATTGTTTCGAAACGTTTTTCGTCCCCGCATGGGGTTTAACTTGTTTCAAAACAACGCTGTTGTTTCGAAACAACCGTGCTTCACGTGAACAGCCTAAATCTTATTTCGAAACAACCTCTGTTGTTTCAAAATAAGAGGGCTGTGTGAACACAGCCTAAGGCTGTGTTCACACACAGGCATTATTTCGATACAAGTCGTGTCGAAACAACTTGTATCGAAATAATGCCTTATTTCAAAATAACTTAATTTGAATTAACAGTTTGTTAATTCGAATTCAGGAAAAAAGCTCAAAATGAAATAGCAGTTTCAGGCAACAGTTATTTCGAAACAAGTCACTGTTGTTTTGAAACAACATGTTCGGATGGCATTGTTTCGAAACAATCGTTTCAAAACAACATTGTTTCGTCCTCACGTGGGGTTTAAGTTGTTTCGAAACAACGGGTGCCGTTGTTTTGAAACAACCGTGCGTCGTGTGAACAGGGTATTTCTTATTTTGAAACAACCTTTGTTGTTTCGAAATAAGAGTGCTGTGTGAACACAGCCTTCGTGTGTGACATGGCACTTTATACAATTGAATTTCATCTTACTTCTGTTCCTCCTTGTCGTCAAGGTCATCCAGCAATTCTGGCGTAATATTCTGGCCCTCCTCTGTATTGACGATGCCTCCCAACTTTCTACCATCCACAAATTTCCTTAGTACAATACTGCAAGATTGTTACTAAAAATGCAGAATAAGATTGGTCCCAAGATGGATCCTGGAGGAACTCCACTGCTAACCTCCTGCCAATTTAACTTTCAGCACATCCCATTGCTTAGAACAGGGGGCTCTTAACCTATGGCTCATGACCCAAAAATGGGTCATCATGCTGTTTTGGGTGGGTTGCCATGAGTCACCCGCTGCATGAGCCAGAGGTGGCAGGGCAGCTGGGAACGCTGCTCCTGGTTGGCTGTAGAGAGAGGATGGCGCGGCTTGGAGAGTTACACCCCCCCCCCCAGCTGATTCACTGACAGCAGAGGGAGGGACAGCTGGCTGGGGGCATGGGTTGCAAAGCTGACTCCCAAACTTATTCTGGGTCCTGAAGGAAAAAGGTTAAGAACCCTTGGCTTGGAAGAAGGAAAAGGCTAACCACATGTTCTGTGAAGAAGTATTTCCTTGGATCGCTTTTGAATTTCCTGCTTTCCAATTTCTGTGACTGTCTCTTGTTCCCTGTTCTGCATCAGGGAGAACAACTGCCCTGGATCTCCCTTGTCAGTCCCTTTCAATATTTTATCATGTTCCTGTCTCCAAGGGGGACAGTCCCGACCTCAGTCTGTCCTTATATGAGTGTCCCTGGACTTTTTGCACCCCCACCCTTGTGTTGGACACAGAGACCTGACCAAGGGGCTTCAAACAATCGGACATTTACTACAGACACTTGGGGCCTGCACCATGACTCTATCCAACCTGTTCCCTTGCTGGAGAGGTCTACTTTGGGGCACAGACTGAGTGAGACACTAGGCCCTCATGATCCCAGGTGGGACCTGAACTCCCCCACCTCAACGCACAGGCCTCTGACGCTGTGACTAAGGGAGTTGCTCCTCCAGCTGCGAGACAGTAATAGACTTGCAGAGATGAAGATCAGCCCTGAGGGTGAGCCATGGATAGTCCTAGGGCTGTCCCCTGCCATCTCCAGGGAGAATTGCACCTTCTCTGCCATCCCCTCCCACCATAGGTCTGCCCCTTGGCAGCGCAGTTCTGCTCGCCGCCTGCTCTCTGAGGCCTGTGTCCATGTCTGGAGCAGCTGACTTCATGTAACCCCTGCTCGCAGCAGTGGGGCAACAGGTCGTGGGTGGAATGAATAGATGGCGGAGGGGGAAGAGCATTCTCTGGGGCAGCTGCTGGGCCTCTGAGGCAACTCCTTATTTAGTTGGTGCAGGGGCTGGGCTATCACTGCGTATGCTTAACGCAGGCTGCAAGGAGGGCGGGCATTGCACATGGGATGGACCTAAGAGCACGGACACGAGGATGCAGGTCCCAGCTGCACAATTATTTTGCAGAGTGTCGGGAGAAAGGAGGATCCCAACCACTTCCATGTCTCAGTTTTCCCCTCTGTAGAAGAGGATCACGTAGAACTCTGATTTCTGCAGAGAAAGCAGCGAGGTCGGTGCGGTGGCATGGCCAATCGCAGCCCACGTCTGACAAGTCTGAGCAAAGTGACTAAGCGAGCTGGGCCTTGACCCCAAGCACCTCAGCTCTCTTAAGCACACAACTCCTGCCCCCACCTTCCAGCAGATCTCAAAGCACAGTACGGGTGCGGAGAGGGAAGGCCATCTCAGCGGGAATGGGGCGCTGCATCCCCTTCCTGCCCCCACGGGACACTCCCTGTGTTGGCCGGGCTGGCCGCTTGCTCAGAGCACTGGGAACTTTTATTTCCACCAAGAGTTTAATTTTAAAAAGCAGCTGTGTGTTTCAGCAGCCTCTGACCACCAGAGAAGCAGCACTGGGCAGGAGCCAGTCTGTGGGTCTGATCCTGGGCAGGTGAGCAGGGCACGATCTGGTCCAGTAGAGAGTGGGGGAATCAGTCTTTGTGGCTCAGTGCGTCCTTGGCTTCTCTGCTGAGGATGCCAATGAAGAACCCAGTCAGGTGTGGTGGCGTTTGGAGCTGGCAGGAGGCACCAGGCTGGGTGTGTTGGGGCAACCTTCGGAAGTCCTTTGCCTGTCTACTCTGTTCAGATTATCTAGGGCTGGGGCTGCTTTCCACACTTTCTGGCACAGTGGAAGGTATATCCCAATGACACTGTTAATGTACCTGGGGTCAGGGACTGGCTGTTGTGGACACAATGGGCCAGGGCCTAGACCCCCCCCCTTCAAATTCATTGCATTGGGGGTACTGGGCTTCCAAACTCCTCCCAGCTGCACCCAGGTGCCTGCGTCAAGGGGAGATAGCTCCCAGCTCTAGTCAGTAACTGGCCTGTCGACCACTGTCCATGTGCTCCCCCTGCAGACATGGCCGAGTACTGCAGCCTGCTGGAGGAACTGGCGGAGAACATCACCAATGAGGACCTGGACCAGCTGAAGTCGGCCTGCAAGGAGGACATCCCTAGTGAGAAACACGAGGAGATAACCACGAGCAAGGACTGGTTCAGCTTCCTGGAGAAGCACAACAAGCTGGACAAAGGTGAGCGTGTGCACAGCTGGTGCCCCTCGGTCCCAGACTGCGGCTCCCAGCTAACCCAGCCCTGTGCTGCCCCTTGACCCTGACCCTTGTTCCTGAACCACTGGTGGCGCAACAGGCTGCC
Source organism: Podocnemis expansa (assembly GCA_007922195.1). NCBI lineage: Eukaryota > Metazoa > Chordata > Testudines > Podocnemididae > Podocnemis > Podocnemis expansa. The sequence goes on from ML682099.1 coordinate 4,115,006, forward strand.
ATGGCTGCTAAGTGAGCTTCAGCTCGCTGACCAGGGTCAACATCTGCACTGCCCAGCTCAGGTCTTGTTCTGTCCACGCCTCTCTAGGGGTTTGTCCCAATGGCTGGGGCCCTACAGGGTATTGGAATGGGTATGTGAGTAGTGATATATAGCAGATGCTGTGGATTTGATAGATACATAGACAGATCTGTTCTTTGCGATCTAGGGTTCCCTCCCCTACACCTGTCTCTCTCTCAGGTGTATTTTATGCCCTGTGGTTGGAGCCAGCCCCCAGGGAATGGCTGTTGAGGGTGGATATTTCTATAACTCATTCCTTTGACAAGGGTTGCAGCTCACATGCAGGTATTCACTGGTGCAGCACTGAAATGCAGCCACTTTTTGGGGGGGACCTGGCAGTTGTTTCACAAGTGTCACTAACATTGCCTAAGAGTTCAGGTCAGAGAGGGAAAAATAGTTTCCCAGACAAGGAAGCTGCCATCTGAATCTGCTTGCTAGAGTGTTCCCAGGACACCTGGGTTCATCCCTCCCACTGCCATGGGGCCTTTAGCAACATATTTTATAGGACAGCCCCTACCCACCACAGGATCACCACCACCACGGCTCCCAGACAAAGAAGGCTCCTGACCATGTGTGAGGAGGTGTCCCTTCTAGTTCCTGACTGGGGCTGTGATACAACCCCCCCCACACACCTTGAGAATCCAGGCTGAGCCCCGTGCATGCTCGGACAGCCCTTTGTAGGGACTGGCACCTCAGATCCTGGTGGAAATAGCCAGTGCTGCACTGCAGCAAAGGATCTATGCTGATCCACTTCCATCAGTTGCTGATATCAGGAACCCTTTGGACCAGGGACACGACACCTGCATCCACATGGCACTTTGCAACAGTCACAGGGAGAGCCTTGCATGAGCCACCTCTGAAGCACATTGCCAGTCTCCTCTCAAGGGGTCTTTATCCAACCCCTTCCCCACCCAGAAGTCCTGTGAGTCAGCCCAGGGGCCCTGGGAACAGCTGGTCCCAATTCTCAGGAGCAACCGTGACTCAGCAGGCCCAGTCGGGAGAAGTGAGATGTGCTATTGGGTGGGGACTGTGGTTCATGGTGCACAGCCACATCCAAGGGGGACTGGGAGTGTACGTGCCAGACAGGAACCACAGGGCTCTATGCTCCGGGGAGCAGATGGTAGCATTCACACCCCATCCAGTCACTAGGCATTGACAATTTGAGCCTCTTCCCTCTCTTTATGTGGGTCAATCCCCTTGGCAGAAGCACTGCTGGCCAGAGAAAAGACGGGGGCTCAGCACACCGTGACTTGGGGCTCAAGCTGTGTAAGTGCACCACCACTGCGGGTGGTCTGCTGCTTGACCCAGAGCTCGGGCACTGGGACTGGAAGCTTGAGCCCCATGAGCCCCGCGCCAGCAACGCCCTTGCCCCTTGGTGCAAGTTTTGTATTGTAAGGAGCTGGCTAGTGGCAGTGCATCCTTACTGCCTGGAATTGGAACTGAGCATCCACATATCATAGCCTCTTCACTCAAAGGTGCTAGTGGGGATTCTCCTGTGGCTTGGCTGAAAGGTGCATGGGCTTGAGGAGGTGGGTTGTGCCTCAGGTGGCCATGGAGTTCCCAGTGAGCTCAGCACAGCAAGAGATGTGAAGTGCTAGACAGGGCTTAGAAAGCACAGCACAGACCTGAGTGATTTCAGCCTCTGGAGCAAGGGGTGATGATGTTCCCATTATACAGATGGGGAAACTGAGATGAGGTGGGTGCTGCTGTCTTTCAGATGAGAGCAAGAACAGCTGCCTGGAGCGCTGGTCATTGACAGATTCCACAGTTCTTCTGGCAGGGCTCAGAATATCACATTCCAGCTGGGTCATTTTCTGTTTGCCTCCAAGCATTCCCCATCAGAGATGGGATTTGCCAATGCGCTGCAGTCCTGACCTACAGCCCCCTGCTATAACAGCCTTGGGCTCCACTCCCCCAGCTCTGCCAATGTCCCTCAGACCCAACCTTCAGCCGCCCGGCTTTGCCAGTCTTTGTCTGCCCTAAGCAGAGATCCCCCCACTGATTTGGCAGGGCTGATGGGTCCCCACCAGAGAGGGGCACATACCTCTGGCTAATCTCGCCCACTCCCCTGGGAAACCACAGTGTTTCCTGTCCCTTTGTTAAAGGAAACTCAGGGCAGCCTTTCTACAGAACACTCTGTGCCTGGCCAGCTGTGCCACCAACCCACTCCTACAAGCACAGCGATGCGATAGGTTCTGTTCAATTCAGGAAAGCGAGCCGAAGAGATGTCAAGCAGAAGTGCTGGATGTGGTGGGGTTGAGATGACCTCCAGCTCGACTCGTGCTGTTTGCGGGGTCCAACTCTCTTTTGGACTGGGCTGTTGCGCTTGCACCTCAGGATCCTGCTCCAGTTCTCCTCAGGCCCCGACTCGGGTTGGGGAGGGCTCTTCCCCCTCCCTGCCAGGCTCTCACCCCATACTGTACCCACACAGACAACCTCTCGTACATCGAGCACATCTTTGAGATCTCGCGGCGCCCAGACCTGCTGACCGCGGTGGTGGCATACCGCACCCAGGTGTTGAAGATCTCCGAGGAGGACGAGGTGGACACCAAGCTGACGCGTATCCCCAGTGCCAAGAAGTACAAAGGTCAGAGCCTTTATGGGAAGACCCTTGGCCTGCTGCCCTCTGAACTTGGCTAGGGTGTGAGCCGCACCCCCCCCAGGGGGGGGGATGTAGATCACTGATGCCTGCCCGGGCATCACTGGGAAAGGCCCAGACACTGGGGCGATGGGCATTTCCCTGGGGCCAGTGCACAGGGTAAAAGATACGGGGTACAGGGCAGCAGGCCCAGGGTTCGCATCCCCCAGCTCAGCCTCTGGACCCCAGGGAGACAACACCTGTGGTAGCTCAGGGACGGGCCAGCACCTCATCTTCCCTGGGTACCTGCCAAGGGGCTCAGGGTTGGGATGGTGGGGGGGGGGTGCAATGCTGCCTGCTATTGGCTCCTTCAAATTCAAGTAGCAGCAATATCTCTTTGGGCTTAACTGGTGGAGGCTGAGGGAGGGACCAGATGTCCCAGTGTGGATCCGTCCGGCCAGGCTGCCCCTCTCCCAGAGGCATTTGGAAAGTTCCTTGTCATCCAAGCAACCCCCGTGGCAGAGAGGCAAAGGGTTAGGTGGCTGGGATGAGCAAAGAATGGGGCCTACTCCACTGCTCAGATTTAACACTGCCCCTACCATCCTGGAAGCCCAAACCCAGCAGCGGCACTAGGACTGGGTGACCCAATCGGGGCAATGGCCATGAACACTGGTCTGCAGGGAACTGGGAATTAGATCCCAACCCCTCTTGGTTCTTAGAGGTGCCACGTGCCTGTCAGTCCCATGGGGGAAGGAGTAACCTGCCTGGCACCAGTCCCTTGGCCTCTTCGGTCTCAAAGCTGCACCTCTCCTCCATGGGTGATTTCAGCTGGTGGTACCACTCTCCTCCCCTATCTCTCTGCAGACATCATCCGGCAGCCCTCGGAAGAAGAGATCATCAAACTGGCCCCCCCGCCCAAGAAAGCCTGAGCGGGTGGTGGGGAAGAGGAGGAAGAAGAGGTCAGCTGCCAGGCCCACTACTTTACCCCCCAACCCGCCTCTGCCACTGTCGTTCCCTCCTCCGCCAGCCCCACACTCCTCTCCCCTCCACTCCGCACCTCTTGCTCTTGCTACCTGATGAAAGAGGGTGGGGAGCCTTGGTCACTAACACAGTCTTAATGCCCTGGCTGCTGGGATGGGAGGGCTGATCCTGATGAGGCCCGATGATGGACAAGAGGAGTTTGGGGAGGGGCTGGGTTGTTTGGATTGGGCTGGGATGAGGGAGGACATTCCTATGCAAGCGGAGATCCAGGCCACTCCCCACCCCAGCCTGAGTCTCCACCTGACTCGCGTGCGTCCCTGTGTTTGGGGGGAGATAGGGCACCCCTCAGAGCTTGGAGTCAGGGAGCAGGATGAAGAAAGGGAGGCTGAGGAAGGAAAAGGGGGAAAGAGAGGGACAGGGAAAGTAGGAATGGAAGGGCGAGGATATGGATGGGGTGAAGCAATTGGAGGCTGCCCCCAAAGAAGGGCTCTGGTGTGAGGGGTGCTGTGGAGGGGGGATGTTAGGGAACACAGACCCATCCCTCCTGCTGGTGCGAGTAGGGCCAATTGTTTTACTGGCCCAGGAGCCCTTTCCCTCCCCACGCCAGCTCCAGTTCCTCTCAGGATCAGGCCTTTCTAAGTTCCAGGCTCCAAACCCCGAAAGAAACAAGGGAGAGCATGTTGGGAGGGCAGGGCAGGGATTGAAGCATTATGCCCACTCCCCAACCTCGGCCTGTTGTGTCAGTGCCTGCCCTGCTGCCTCCATCAAGGGGCAGGTGTCCTAGAAACTGCGAGGAACTACCAGATCCCTCCCTGCCTCAGCAGGGCCCCACTGTGGGTGAGGGAAGGGGTGGTTCAGGGTTGGGAAATCCAGGGGCTATGTTGGGGGGGGGGGCCTGGAGAGAGAGAGTAGCCCCTCCGTTGCAGACCCCCCCCCATCAGTGTCACGAATGGTGGGATTAGAAGGGGCTGCTCCCAGCCTCTCTCCAGGCAGTTATCTGCCCCCCCCCATCCCTGCACACTCACTGACTCGTTCATGCAGCACAACTCCCAGGGACTGGTACCTGCACAAAAGCCCCCTTGTGCATGCACACTCAGGCATGTGTTTGCACACCCAAGTACAGGTCCATGGGCCTTTCACATTCATACACACATGCACTTTCATTTGCACATGTAGTCCCCCCCCCCCCATTATTTCTGAATCAGGCTGTGGGCCCAGGGACGGAACTGGCCAATCCCATAGGTATCTGTAGAGTCAAGAGTCCTAGGTGGAGAGAAGATGGGGACCGTTTAGCTCAGAGGTCTCAAACACACAACCCACGGGCCGCATGTGCCCCTAACGCCATTTCCTGCAGCCCACAATGACACGATCATTACCGATATTTGCAATATCGTAGTATGAAAAGATTTAAGTGGTGCGGCCCTCAGGCTACCGTACTAATCCTCAGGTGGCCCTCTGCTAGTCTTCATGCAGCCCTTGTGATGCTTTGATTTGAGACCCCTGATCTAGGCAGTAGGAAAGGGGGGGGGGTGAGGCTGGCACTAGGCACCAAAGCAGCTTGTTTCCAAGGAAGGCAGCGTAAGGACAGGGGCCCTTGAAAACAGATGTTCTGGTCCGTGACTCTTTCCCCCCCTGCCTCCACTAATCCCCTCAGCTTCAGCTACTGAGGGTTGCCCTGTGCTAACCTATGTGGGGGGGCACTGTTGGCTGGTGGTGTACTCTGCCACCACCCTGCTTAGCTTCACTCGATTCTCTGTGACTTTTCTCCACATCCTGGGTGTAACCAGGCAGCGCTGTCCCTGCTCACCGCCTCCCCACCAGCCAGCCCAGTTGCTCCCCTACATCACCCCCCTGTTGTAGGGACAAGGGGCTGTCCTACTCCTCCCCTGCCCGCTTTTGCTGGACTGGATGGACCATCTGCAGGCTTTCAAAATGGGGGGGGGGAGTGGTTGCTCATGGGGGGAAGATCAGCCAAGGTGAGGGCCAGCTTCCCTAACACCTCCACCATTCAGCCGCCTCCTCCCACCTCTTTAGCCCCTTAGTGAGCTGACCTTGCCAGGTGTGGTGGACCACTGGATACCTGCTAGTGTGGGTGCTTTGAGTCCAGTCTAGCCTGGCCTGCTTCTAGGTCACTGATCCTGAGAGACACTGAGCTGGCCTTGCCTAAGGATTTAGGTGGGGTGTGGGTGGGTAAACCTGCCCTGCAGACAGGCAGGAGTGTATGTTGTAACAGTGCATGCACACTTGTGTATGTCATAATATGGTGCCCAATGGGGCAGTTGTTGTGCCAAACTGAATGCACCCCAACCACCAGGGAGAAGGGGGTGCAGCTAAGTGGGCACCCCTCAGAGTGTAGGCAAGGAACTGATCATTTGCACTCACTGCCACCACAAAGTGGAACTTGCAATTGGGGGGGTTGGGGGGTCAGATTTCTGTCCTTCCTGCTTCCGGGAGGGGCTGGTGATGGTTCCCCTGCCCACTGCTAGAGGGTGGCTGGGATCTTTGAGCCGGGTTGTGGCTAGAGGCATCAGCAGCTGGTAGGGGCCCAGTTGAGTTTAGTGGCAAATGGCAGCTGAAACTGACTAGTGGAAAACAAGGAGTTTGTGGGCAAGGTTTTTTTTTTTCACCTTTCATGCCTAAGTCCAGACTGTTTTAGCAGGAAACATGGCTGGGGGTCTGAGCACTGGGGAGGTGTGTGTATCAGTGCATGCGTGCGTGCGTGCGTGTGTGTGTGTGTGTGTGGGGGGGGGGGGGGGGGCTGTCCCTGACACTGTGCCACTTTCTAAAGCAAAGTTTTGGCCACGAGTCCAACTTGTGCCTCGGCCCCAAGAGGTGAGTCCTATTCAGGTGCAGAAAAATCTGAAGCCCAACTCGTGCTAAATAGAGCTAAATTATGCACCCAAAGTGGTGACAATTCCCAGGTGAGCACCCCGGCCAAACTGAGAACTGGCAGATCTTGCACCACAGTGGCCCTCAACCTGCACTGGAGGCTGCCTTGCAGGAGGAGGTGCTGCCCTGGGTGGGAGAACATGATTCTTTATTTAAAGCACAAAATAGCATAGATACTGTCCAGAACAGGGCAGGGAAAAAGTTGAGTGTCAGGAGGAGCTGGGGGGAGGGGGGGGGAGAGCAGTTACAGGAGTGGATCTGAGATCCAAAACGTTCCTTCATATGGAATCCTTCCTCCTTTCGGACAGGGGTGCAAAAGTAACACCAAGCCAGGGCATGGGGACCTCTATCAAAAGTTCTGTTCCCTGATGCCTGCAACTGTGCAACCTGTGTGCCGGGTGCTCAGCTAGGCTAAATAGGCACAACATTGAAACTTATGCTGGTTTACACCAACTGCATTGAAATGGGCACAAGGCATGGCTCCTTGATCTTAGCCTGTAGAGCCTGCCTCCGAATGGGATCTGAGCCCATTGCCACCTGGCCACTGCCAATCTCAACACATGCACGTGGCCCCCAGCACTGTAGGCACTCGGTCCCATGCAGGTCCAGACCCAGGTCATAAACCAAGCCCTGTGAGTGTGCAGAGGAAGCTGGGATCCCAGTGGCCAGGTGAGCACAATTTATCCTAACAGCAGGCTGTTAACAAACAGCCAGCAGCAGGGGAGGGAGCCAGCCTATTGAGAAATCATTAGGGTCTTCTTGGCAACTGGTGGAAAAGAATTTATGTTAATATATTTTATTTAATAAAAGCTAAAATCTGCAGTGTGAATCTTGTCTGTTAGCCAGCTCTGTCTGCCTTAGTGCCTCCTTGCCCCACTGCACCTGCCAGTGCTGTTGTGTGTGTTATGGTGTCCATGGGGCTAAGCTGGTGGTGTTGTTCCGTACAGTATGGCAAAACAGGAAGGGCTGTTCCTCACAGTGCCTCCCTAAGACTCCTTTTTAGTCTCACCTTCCTCTGATCCCCCTTGGGATTGCTTGGCTAAGGGATTGCCCCAGAGAGCCAAACCTGTCAGTATTTATTTTGTGTTTATTGCCACTTACCAGGCCTCCAGCCCAGCCCAGGCACAGGTTTGGCTGGGTCAGGCTTTGCCATAGTGACTTGGAGGCTGGGATGGGGACACAGCACAAACTCTCCTTGCTCCTGGTCCCAGGCTGTGAAACAATGCTTCAGAAACACCTTCCCTAGTGCATGCCACGGGAAAACTGTACCCCATGGGGGGAAGAGCTGGCAGATTGGTCGTTTAGTAGAGGGTTCTTTGCACAGCAACAGACTGGGAGTTAAGAGGCTGAGGGTTCAAATTCCACCACTAACCATAAGCAAGTGGTTTGGTGCCTCAGCTTCCCCCTCTTGGAAAAGGGGGTGTTCTGCCAACCACCTTAGAGGAGGAAGAGTGGTGGTTAATAAATACTGTGAAGACCACCATGGGGCAAGGGCATGTGTGTTTGAATTAGCTATGTTGCAAAAGGGCCTTTGGGTAAAGGAGAATTGAGACTGGAATGCATCTTATCAGGAAGACCCCCCCCCCACCACTCACAGATGACAAAGGGATGGGCAATGGCCACTCCCAAACCTGTCCGCTGAAGGGTGTGACAAGTTTGATGCTCTGCTTGTCCCAGTGGCATTTGGGATGAAGCCTCAAAAATTTCCTCTCCCACAGGTTAGTTGGTTTCAAATCCCCTAGCCCCTGAAGTTCTCTGACTCCTGCTCCCAGAATGCATCAGCTGCGGTCAAGCCAGGGGTGCCCTGCACTGAGCCATCTAGCAGTGGGACTCTCAGCAGCTCCCTGAAATTTCACTCTGCTATCTGCCTGCCGCTGAATGGTCTCAGACAGGGTGTAGGTGGCATAAGGGAGCCCAGCTGAGCTAAGGGGCAGGGGTTGGGTTATTGCTTTCTGCCAGCTCTCCCCCTTCACCAGCACCCTCTACTGCTCAGACCGTGCTAACTGTGTGTACATATATATTATAAATATATGTATATTAACTAGAATATTGAGTGTTTCCTTAGCATTATTTAGTGTTAACTTATTTTGCCATCAGAAAAACAAACCTGAAGCAATCACACCTCCCACTGGAGGAGGCTGAAGGTTTGGTGGTGGTGTATTTGGGGGGCGGGGGGGGGCGGCGCTCACACTGCTGTTCACAGAACCAGTTCTTCGCTTTCATGCAAAATTACAACTGTTTTGTTTAATGTTATTGGAGTGTTGCATGTTGAACTCCATGGCTGGGAAGGGGTGTTGGCCTGGATTCCCCAGGGCTGTGACACCAAGGCTTGCAAGTTCTTCTGGATTTGCCCCCTTCCACGGGCATGGCCTCCCTGCTCCTGCAACAAACCTGCCTTAAAAACACCTATGCCTCTTAAAGGAGTCAGAGAGCCCTGACTGTACAGACCTGGAACCTGCCTTAACTCCAGCTGGCTGACAGCAAATGCCAGGAGACCCAACCCACAGCCAGTCAGCTGCTTTTCAGTTTAGCAGGACAGATACTTGTGGACAGTGCGGGCCCAGCACTAGCTGGACCCGCTAGTCTCACAAGGAGACATTTCTAAGGGACCCGCTAGGTTTGCTGGATCTTTTCTCCAGCCAGACTCGAGGTGCACCCTCCTGCTTTCAGTGAGCAGGCAAGCTAGGGGCAGTCAAGGCAATTCACCCTCCTCTGCATCAGAAAACAAAAGCTGACACAGATACCAGGAGAATCTCACTGACACCAAGGGAACGCTGGATGGGGTTCCTGACCATTCTCTGTGGACTAACTCCACAGGCTGGTCCCATCTACTGGAATAGAAATGCAGCAAGGGGGGTACCGAGGAACCCTGCACATGACGACATGCAGGAGTGCTCTCATTGATCTCCCCCCCCCCCCCGAAGCTACTCCAAGGCCCCTCTGCCTCCCAGGCCAGATCAATGGCACATGCAGGCATAGAGAACTACAGGCAAAGGGCACAAGGCTGGCAGGAATCTGGCCCTAGGACTGCACCACAGCTGTCCCAAAATGTGAATATTCCCACACCTGCAAGTTTGTGGTTTTGATTTTTTGTCCTTGTTTGCACTGATTGTTTTAACCTTCCAGCCAAACTCTTCCCATGGCGGATATCAGATACAGCTCAAATGCAGATCCCTACACTAGAGCAACTGCAGGTGGGAAAAATGGTTCAAAAAGTGAATGAGCCACAGCAACTGCTTGGCTTTTTCTATCTTTGTCTGATGTACAAACCGTCTTTGTGCTGATGATCAAATAAAAATGTATTGTCTTGACTAGGATGCGTGACCACAGCCACCTTTGCTTTGGGCCCCACCAGGGGCAGGAGACAAGGGCTTTGTTGCTTCACCTGCTTGGTTCAGGTCCAGCCCTTGAGTTGTGCCAATTAACAGAACACATGAGTAGCCATATAGACTGCTAGGACCCTTTAGCCCAGTAGTTTGGCTCTGGCCATGCTGGTACCAATTGCTTCAAAGGGAATGAAATGAGCATGGCAATTATTGAGTGAGCTGTCTGTGGGCCCCTGTCAGAACCTGAAAGGCAGGTTTAGAAATGCTCAGAGCACAGGGTTACATCCTGACTCTCTTGCTTACTAGCCAGCAATGAATCTCTGCCCTGTGAACTTCATTCTTTTTTGAGCCTAATTATAGTTTTCATCTTCATGGCATCCCCTGGCAACAACTGGCATAATGTGCTTCCTTTTGTTTTAAGCATGCTGCCTCTTCATTTCACTGGGTGACCCTGGCTCCTTGTGTTTCAGGAGGGGTTAAACAACACCACCTGCATCACCTTCTCCTCCATACTCACGATGCATCTTATCCTCTTTTCCAAGCACAGCAGCCCCCATGTTTTTAGTCTCCACGCACCTGGAAGCTGTTCCAAGGCTTCAACAGATCATGTGAGCCCTGTGACAGTGAGGCAAGCACCTGTCTGCAGCTAAGGGTTAAAGTAAGCCAGAATGCTCCTGAACAGCATCCCGGGGTCTCCTCCCTTTATTTATTAAATTTTTTTTTTTAGGGGGCAGCATTCCAGGCCCCCCTAAAAAGAGAGGAATGCACTGGAACAGCATTACAGTGCGTGCCCCCAGGGCAGCTCAGGGGGCCACGTACAGCAGCATCCATGGCTGAAGAGTCTTCCAGCTGGCAGGGAACTGCCCCAGGCTGGGCCTGGGAGTTTTTGAAACTCCCACCTTGAGCATCCTTAGTCAGAGCAGCCTCAGGGCCAGAGCCTCGGCCTCTGCTGGGGTTGCTCTATGTGGCAGTTAGGTAAGGGGGCCCCATGGGGAGGGGTTCAGGAACATGGGGAGCAGGAGAAGCCAGCAGCAGGCTGGGGGCATGCAGTGAAGATGGGGGAGCTGGGGCAGGGAGTTAGGAAGAGTGGTCTGATGGGGGTAGGTGGTTCAGGGCAGTAGCTGGGGAGCAGGAAGGGGTCCCAGAAATTCAGGAGGGTTCCTGGGCCTGCCAACTTATACTTTAACCCCTGTCTGCACCTACAGTGCCATGCTCCTGCTGTGGGGTGAATCTGGGGTCAGCACAGCCCTGCCCTGGAACTCTGTCTCTCCACAGCCCTATCAGTGCACTGTGGAGCAAGGAACCTCTCCCACTGTGTCTGAGCAGCACCCAGTCTGCTTGAGGCTTGAGCTCACAAAGTGACTCCAGGACAGGTCATAGCAAAGCAAGGGGACATTCAATCAGCTCCCTTGCCCCCCAGGTGCTTGATTTGAACCTCCCCTTCAACAGAGACCTACTGTGTGGTTACCAGACCCTGGTAGCATCCTAGGGCAGGTAATTCTGGAGGGTTAGGAAGCAGGGCTTTCCCTGTCACCAGTGGCTATGACTGTTTGACCTTGTCATATACTTGGGGTTTTCACTCCCTGCAGCACATGCCAGAGAGAGCTCTGGAAGGCAGCCTGGCCTCAAGGGAGGGACAGAGCTGAGTCACTTGGCAAGGGCAGACATCAGCCACTCAAGTGCTGGAAGGTGTCCAAGCAGAGCTGGGGGAGATACACCCATTGTTTAGCGAAGGAAAGCCAGTGGTCTACCAGGAAGGATCCAACCATTGCCAAATGAAAATGGGGGCAGGGAGGAGGGATGGCTGATGCAGGAGGAAAAGGAACAAAGCTAAGGCAGCGGAGGAATGTGCCAAGGAAAAGGAGACAGACTATGTCTGGAACAGGACACAGGGTATCACTCAGTGATACTACTGGACTAATCTTGTGTGTCCGTCCTGCCCAGCCTAGGAGAAGCTGTATCTTGGTCCTCTTGAAAGAGGTGTTAGCAGGGGAGCTGCAAAGGGCTGCCCTGACCTTCTCCCCCTCCCCCCAATTTTGTGGTGAGCTGCAAGGGCAGCTCATTTCCCTAAGAGCTGGTGTGGCCTTTGTTCCACCCCATGTGGGGAAATACTGAACATGGATGCATTACTTCTGCCCCTCCATGACTTTACTTATAGGGCTCACCTTGCGTTCTCTCCCCAAATGTTTCACAGCTTCTGAACTTGCAGCAGAGGCTCCTGGCTAAATTCTGGCCCAGCACTCTGTGCTCCGAGCATCACCACCTCACTGAACCCCAGCAGTGGGAGCTCGAACCAAGTCTGCTCCCACTAGCCTCCAGAACCAGAACAGTGAACTGACCTGGACAAGTTCCAACTGCCAGGAGAGTTGGGGGACAAGAGGATCTCCCACACTGGTGGTGAGTGTAGACCCAGCCTTCTGGCACTTGTCCATCCTTTCTCCTCCACTCCTTTAAGGGCAACGTGTTTTCTGGGCCCAGTCCTGACTAAAACTCAGGGTAGCAAGCTCAAGGGAACTCTGGGCTTGACAGCTGGCCCCAGCTGGGATTCAAAGCAGCCCCAAATACCACAACTGAATTCACAGGACCAGGGGACACCCACAACAGATGAGCCATCAGGATCTGCTGCACTGTTGGAGAGGGGAAAGTCTCTCTCCACCATCCAAAGTAACACCAATTTCAAAAAGGACCATCCATCTATGTACAACCAGGCAGAAAAGGCGGCTCTCAGTGCACAGCACCAGAGTCCCTGGACCATTTCCCTGCCACTCGGTGGGCTGAAGCCAGGTGGCTGCTCTGCTCCCAGCCCAGTGAAGAACTGGCCTTGAGGAACATTGCACACACTGTTCATCCAGCAGTCTCCATGCCACTACAAGACCAGTGGAGGCCCAGAGTGATGAGGACCCAATCCTGGTCCAGCTGGGGCCAGATCAGCAGCAGGAGAGCACAGCCTGCTCTGAAGCCAGTGGTGTATACATCAAGCAAAAGCAGGAGCACGTAGTCTAGAGGACGCATGTGCAGACAGCCCCCCGCCCCCAGCTCAGTATCCTCCAGCTCTCTCAATTTTTTATTGCATTTATATATAATATATATTTAAACTTTTACAATAATTTTAACTTGATAACATCCAAGTTCAAATTTGGTTCTTGTTTTTTAATATATATAAAATTAGGCCTCTAAACAGTGATGGGGAAACTCTTGGCCACAGCTCCCAAAACAACAGATTTTCTTAAAAGTAACAGAAAATTAAAGGACCTTCCTTTACTTCCTCCCTCCCCCCCCAAAGACACTAAGAGGCCATTCCTACAGCCCTTCCTCCGGCAAATAATGCACCTCCAGAGTCTAACCAAGGTAGGGATGGCAGATCAGGGCCCCAGCTAGCTAATTTTTTTTTTTTTTTTATTTGTCAAGGGGGTCTGGAGAAAGGGTCAAAACCAAGTGCAAATCACTGATATGTACAAACTAAGCAAGCATCTCTTTGCAAATACCCCTGTGGTGGGGGAGGAAGGGGTGGGAAGTAGGCATGACGACAGCTTCTGCAGGAGTGATCCAAAACACAAGCTTTGTGAGGCATCTGAAATCAGCTACTCATTCATAGAAACCACCAGGACGTTGTGGGGGGATAGGGGGAACCAACACAGAATGGGAGAGAAGTTCCCAATTTGAGAGAAGCAGAGTAAAAATCTCTTGGCGGGGTGGGGGGACCAACCCAAGAGAGGTCCACAAAACTGTGTCCCTCTGAACACAAACTTGCAGAATGCCTCACACCAGCAGCTCGAGGAGAGGAAGGAAAAACAAAACAACTCAACGGAGGCTCAAGAGAAGCTTTTGGGAAGAGGCATGCGTGAAAGGCAAGCGGGCTCTCCTCCGGAAAAATCTTCTAGTACAAAAATAACACAGGCCATCTTCTCCACTGGCCCCCCTCCCCCAGGCAGTTCCACATAGGGAGACTAGGGGCTAATGCTCTTTCTTTTAATGCAGGGTTCGCACTGACACTCCGCCCTCCCTCACCTCCCCCATCCTCACAATGGCGCCAGCTCTTCCCCAAGTCCAAAGTGCAATCTTCCTGAGCTGGTCACCCCAGGGACTGCAGGGAGATGAGGAGTTGGGGGGTTCTTAACATTCCGATAAAAAGCTGAAAGTGTTTGTTAGTAGAGATTTTTTTTTTTTTGAATGGCTCCTCCCTTCACTCCACCTTTCCAAGGGGTCCTCCATCCTCAGTGGTCTCATGAAGGCATGCACTGCACCCGGTCTGGACCCTCCTCTTCATCATCTGAGGTGTCAGAGGAGCTGGGGGACTCATCCGAGTCACCATCTGTTGTTCCGGGTTCTCTTCGGCGCTGCCAAGAGAAAACAGCATTTCAGTTACCAGGCCCCATGTCTTCAACCTAGAGCTCAGAGCCCTTTGCAAACTCCCACATAGGGCATCTCAAGATGCAAAGAACCCAAGAAAAAAAGATGAATGGGGCAAAACATTTGCAGTGGTTATGGGAATCACAAGATGCCTTTCCAGGTTGCTGGAGCTGCAAAGGAGATGACCTTCTAATCTGCCTCAAACAGTTAATGACTGTGCAGGTAGGAGCCACAGTCCTATGCTCTAGGCCAGTGGTTTCTAACATTTTCTCTGCCATGAAACACCTTGCTACCTTTAATTAATTTGAGGCACACCACCATATACTTTTCAATTGAAAACATGAACATTCATAAGAGCCAATGAGCAAATCCAGAACTCAAGTAGTTTTTCAAAAAATTTTGTGGCACACTTGCTCAGACCTGAAGGCACACTGGTTGGGAAACTCTGCTTTAGGCCAGTGGCTCCCAACTTCTCAGGCTGGGGACCCCATTTTAACAAAAAGATTCTTTGTGGCGCCCCTGGCTGATTATGTAATCTGGCCATGCCACTCTGGCAGCGCTGCTGGGACAGCTGGCGAGTGCTGCAGCTGCCACCATGGCCCAAACTGCTGGGGAGCTGAGTCATGGCAGCTATGGCCTCCTGCCCTTACCCCTGCCAGGATCCAGCCACAGACAGGGAGAGGCAGCCCAGGAGGGCTGCAGCTGGATTCTGACCCTGGTGGGGAGAGGATCTGCACCCCCCCCCCAACTTGTTTGCAGACCCCCGCAGGTCCCCAGACTGGGAACCACTGCTTGAGGCACTAGACAGCACTGCTTTTCAGGAGAAAGAGCATCCAGCTATTACAGGCAGGAAAGCTCAGACCCAGTTGTTTGGGAACAGAGTCCTGTCGGGTTCGTGCAGCAGCACTGGAAAAGCACATTAGTCAGTGACTGACTATTGGAATGGAGAGAGAATCAGCCATATCAGAAGCCACCTTGGATCTACACTGGGTCTCAACCTCGCTTGCTATGGTGGGCCAGATTTGACTTAAAAATGTACCTCAAGTGGGCTGTACAGACTATAAATCAAAATACTAGGGCACTCTTGAGAGAGAGGTCCCACAAAGTACAGTCATGGGCTGGATGGAAGAGATTCTTGCAGCCCACAGGCTGCATGTTTGACATCCCTGCAAGACTCTGCTCCCCACTAGCTGTATCAAGACTTGGACAGAACAGGAGAGACCCACAGGAGGGTATCCTGGGCAGATGAATGTTCAGATCCCTCCTCATTAGTGCTGATCACGGACACCTACCCTGTGATGACGTCTCTGTCGAAGATGGTGCATGAGGAACCACAACATGTGGCTATCAAACAGGTCGGTGTGGTGCAAGCTGTCTTCGTCTCGCTCCCGCTTGTTCTTCTTAATCACCTAGAAAAGAAAGCACCAGAGAAGGGAGGGGAGACATCATCAACAGCAGAACAAAAATGGAACTGCCTGGTGTTGCTCTGGTGCCAGCTCACACTTCTTTTTATTCAGAGACAGAGCGAGCCCCACCAAGAGGGCATCAGGAGTCCTCAGCCTGGGCAACATGATGCAGACATATGACGCTGGGGAAGGCGAGCAGCAGAGCAGCCAGTCAGCTAGTGCTTCAGTGAGCAGTTGCTCCATTTGGGCACCATGGAAGCTGTGGCTTGACTGGAAGAAGGCTGTGCACTATGTTTGGGACCCTCCCTTCCGGGCTGGCAGTGCTATCCACACACAGCTCAATTTCTCTGGTCAAAAGCAGCACCAACTGAGGAAGAACTCCACTGCCAAAAAGCTTGGCAGGGAAGCATTGCAGCTCCCCAGGGCCAATTCCTTACCTAAGCCCCTTTTTCATCCTCCTCTTGGCAGCATGACAAAGACATGACTGAAAAAGGAAAAGCAACCAGACCCAATCCTACCCTAGTGCAGTCTAGCACTTCATAGCTTTAGACCAGCCAGACCAGGCCTCAACAAATCAATGTTTATCACCATCATGGTGACCAGTGCAGTAGCCTGTCACCAAGCTCCACTGCAGAAATATAATGGAGAAGTGCTCTTTGGTGACCAAAAGTAAAATTGCTGGCATCTAGCTGTGAGCTAATTTTGTCCACCCTTGAGCTAGGCCCATAAAGAGCTTCATGCAGCTGGAAAACAGCCATCTCAGCTGTGCCACCTGTACCAGGCAGGTGAGATGAAAAGTGAAAATGCAAAGCTGGAGAAGTGGGAAACAGAATGGCTGGCTAAGCTGGAGTGTGCACAACAGGTCCTGTCTGGCAGCTCAGCTCAAAAAATGGGGTCTCTGACGCAACATGGACAGGACCTTCACTTTTACCCATCACCTCCCACAGCACAGTTCCTATGAAACATGGGGCATCAATTAGACATTGGCACTGAAAACTGGTCACCAAAGCCATCTCAGTATGTTTTGGAGACCTCCCATCCAAATGCTGCCTGACATATGGATGGCTTTACTCTGCAGCTCCTTCTCCTTCCTGCCCTCAGTCAAACTACAGGGACTAACAGCTCCCTAATGGAACAAACACAGGGACCCGGGAGTAGAGATGTGGAAGATAAAGGGTCACCCAAGAGATGGCAAAAATGACAATTCATCCCATTACCCAGGTGAGTGAGGGACATATAGCACTGATCATTGCCAGCTCTCACCTCCTTCAGTCCGGTGAGCTCAGTGGGTGCCTCTGCAGTTGGTGCCCAGATCTTGACATCGTGATCCAGTCCGCTAGTGGCCAGGACAGGAAGGTGGGGATGAGGCTCCAGGCAATTGACCTGCAATGGAAATAGATTGGCTTAACAGGGCAGAGTGAGCAAAGGCAGAATGGCCAGCAAGTAATCCACAGGAAGGTGCAGAAGAGCGGATGCAGATCAATCCAGCACATTAGATACTGGAGATGATCCTCATCTCTGAGCTTCCAAGTCTACTTGTAGCTGCTGACGATTCAGTGATTATAGGCAAGGTACTCCCACTCCCAGTTGGCTTCCCTGGCTATAAATGGGCACAGAACCACTCAGCCACTACCTATGTGTCAAGCACTTTGAGATCTCCAGATAAGCTGCTGAACATAATCAGAAGCAGAATGATGCCTACATTTACAATCTAAGACGGGTGGCTAAACTTATGCAACTCAAGAGCCACACAAGTTGATTATTAAACCTTCAAGAGCTGCATTGTGGCATAGAGCCATATACTTTTACCTACTAAATTGATTTGCTGACATTCTTCTGTGAGCCACACTTTCATTCAAGAGCCACATGCAGCTCCTGAGTTGCAGTTTGGCCACGTCTGATCTAAGATCTAAATTCTACTCCTGCCTCTGGCCAGGCCATTTGACCTCCTTGCCTCAGGCTCTCTAGTCATCCTTTCTAGCCATCCTACTCTTGAGAATTATGAGGCTTGATTTCCTAATGTTTTGTAAAATACTGAAAAAAAAAAAGTTACGCCAGAGTTCTCAGTCATACACAGTAGTGGCATAACCAAGTCATTCCCTCACTGTAGCATGGAGCTGTAGATAGCTGACTCATAAGCTTTTTGCCTTGTACCAAGGCTGTGTCACCGCACTTGATTGGCAATAAAGAGGTGCTGAGTCAGCTGTGTCTAACGTGGGAAGCAGTAAAAGATTGCTTTGACTTTCTAGTGGGATTAGTCAAGGGCCTTTGTGAAAGTTATTTTAATATGATACCATGGTAGATGGGCCTTCAGAAAAAGCCGCCACCACCACTTTTGGATCTCAGTTAGTAACAGACCCCACTCCAATGGGAAGCCTATCATGAAAAAGGAGGATGTCTTGTTTCATCTAGAACTGCTCTAACTCAAAATTAATGAGCTCTCATTTCCAGGCTGTGGACCCAAAAAAAGGGGAAGCAGCAGACAAAACTGAAAAAAAGAGACATACGTAGAGCTTAAGGGGAGTTCATGCTTGCCAATTAAGTTACAGTCAATTTGGTACATCTTAAATAATTCATAAGATGACTGAATTCAGACTAGCAGGGATCCCAGATCACAAGTTCCATGAGACTAACGTAGTGACAAAGGAGCGGGAAAGCTAAAAACCCAGGGAAGAATATTCAACACGCAAGTAAATTAGCTCAAGAACAGGGGAGGCAAAGTACGCACTGAATAGCTAATTTAAGTGTAAAAGCCAAAGCTTGATAGTTTCATGCAAGTTGCTTGGAAACGAATCTTCAGCTTGGATTCAAAGTTTGGTCTAAATTAAGGTGCAAAGACTGCAAGAAAAAAAAAATCTTAAGTATTACTTTACATATATGTCTAACACAACTGAAATGCCAGCTCTGCTTTTCAGCTACAGATGGAGAGGTGTACAAATAATGCCCCATTCAGTGCAAGAGAAAGATGGAACCAACTGAATAGCAGTGCTGAACAGGGCTTGTCAACGGAAGAATAATGATGCAAGACAGCATATTGGAAAAAGCTGAAAAGGTGCACAGGACAGAGGCTGAAAAAGATGCAAATCTCAGCTACATTAGAATTTGCTTTACCAAAAACAGTTCAGAATCTGCTACACATCCATTTATTTAACACGTGCCTGTATGACTGCACAAGGCACTGGAGCCGTTAACACAATACAATCCACATCCAACCTGTTTATTAGGAGCCTGCCACAGACTACACTCAAGTGGTGAAAGCTACAACCCCAGCTCTAAAGTGAAACCTAGTTCTAACAAGATTCACCTCCAGAGAGTTTGGTGTGCTGTACTGTACTGAGCAAGTATCGACCAGGATGAATTAGAAATGGATACCTGCAGAGTCATGGAAAGAAGTTTCTCTGAAATACATTCAGAGTCAGTCCATTGAAAAACAATGGTTTTGCATTTCAGTGAAATCAGACACCTGGATTAGGCCTTTATGCATAGGGGGAAAACGAACATCTTATTTTGCATCACTCCTATGATTTACTGCTTCTGTAATTACAGCACTAAGATCACTAGTAATAAAACACCTGACATTAATAACAAGCCAGTTTTTATCAGTGAGACTTTTCTGACAAAGCTTCTGTGATAAGTCACAGCATTCCAAATACTGTCAGGATTCAACATTTCTAGGACTATTTCATACATGGTTCAATGCACAGCATTTTCTTGACAGCAAAAGGCATTCTGCCAAAGAACAGCATACACAGGGGAGTGGCAGATTCTGCCAAAGAACAGAGTACATAGGGGAGCGGCAGAAATTCTATCACGCGGGATGCTTAATACAAGCAGAGAGAAGGCACATGAAGGAAAATACTGTGCTAGCTGAGGGGATGAGTTTGTGCTCAACTCCAGTCACCTGTTGCCACTGGGTAGGATTCAACTGTGTGGCCTTGCCCTTCACATACCTTCCCCAGCATCCCACAGGTTCAACACTTAAGATACGTGAAATCTACAATGAATCCGAAGCGCCTTACTCAGTGCGCATGGAAACAGTCGATTACGCCACATACTGAAGACTGACAAGTCACTCCCCCTCCTTGTGCATTTCTAGAGCCAAAAACGAGCAAAGGATTTATTGTTTGGGATACACAAAGCTGGAGGCATAATCAGACACGAAAACAGAGGCTTGCCAATTAGCCATAAACCCTGAGATGAGTTCCGGTTACGCAGATGACTAAGACAGCCAAAGATTAAAGCTAGAGAGACCAGTTTTCAAACACCTTTAATTTGCACTTACTTCCAAGAATGCCCATGAGCAAGAATGATTGGGGGAGGGAAGAACAATGAACAAGGGAAAGCAAGATGCATCCCTCTCACCCATCAGTAACTGCCACACCAATGTCACAGCATGTGAACCAGCTGGTCAGACTTTCTGCCAACAGTAAACACCATCCGTAGTCAAGCAAGTGTGTCTAGGTCAGGGGTCGACATGCAGCTCTTGAATGGTCTGGAGCTGCATGCCGCTGTGCGGCTCCGGAGACATCGGGCTGCAGTGAGGTGCCTGGTCAGCCCCAGCATCAGGGCCAGCTCCTGGCATCCCCCACCCTACCACTACGTGAGCACGAGGTGGCCAAGCAGAAACACCACGGACCCTAGCACTCACACTCCCTTCACTCTGGCTGTTCTCTGTCCCCTACTGAGACAGGGCCAGCTGCGGGTAGGTGGGGAGCACTGCTCCACCCCACCAGCAGATCGGAGTGCAGGGAGCGCGGGTGGTGCAGCCTCTAGCCTGGGTGCTCCCAACCCCCACAAGCGCTAGGGGCCATGGCACTTCTGCTCAGCCATCTCATGCTCATGCAGGAGGTGGGGGGGGAGTGGTATGGCTCTTCTCATTTGGGTTGCCAACTCCTGGTCTAGGTGGATTCAAAGCAATATTGCATTTGGGCTGCTTTGAGGAAGCTGAAAAAAACCAAAATGGGTTATAATCTGCTCAACTAGTCACACTTCTGTATAGCTTAATTATTCCTCAAACGCTCCTTGAGATCAATAAATTATAGCAAAACACAGTGTTCTGATCAGATGCACAACACCCCATTTCTCTCACTGCATCTCACAGTACAATGACATATTTCCCATATAAAATCCATTTTTTAAAAATGGCCAAGGACCCTTGCTGAACTCCCAACCAGGACCCAAGGAAACAATTAGAAGCCAGGATACCAAATCCTTTCACAATACTGATGCCTTCTAACTCCGCACACGGTCTAACCGTCCAACGGGCCAGACTGAAAAGTTCTCAGGATACAAGGTAGGCAGCCTGGTACAGTGACAGAATCACAGAGCTGGGAATCTGGATGGCTCTAGTCTTGATTTGGCACTCTTAGCCAAATCACTTTTCCTCCCCTTTTGGGAGTTTACTACTTGGTATAATGACGATTACACAATCTCAATAGAGGCATTGGGATGCTTAATGTGGAAGTGCCATTCAATGCACAGCATCCACACAGTCTAAACAGGTTGTATGTACATTTTTGGGTTTTCCACCCCCAGTTCAGAAGGGCCGCTGCACGCCACCACAGCCTGATGGTTGTTACACCCCACTGTACTGCTGTTACTACATAATCCACCCTTCAGGGAGATGGGTCTTGGTTGATGAGGGTCTGCCCAACATGAATCTGTTCAGCACCAGTTCGGTGTGGATTATAATCCAGCACTGCAACAGCAGCAAATGAGCATCTGCCTTGGCCCTGGATGGGAGTCTGAGGTGTGCCAAGCCAGGCACCAGCAGGAAACATGATCGGATCCCATGGAGTATCAGGGATAATGAATGTAGGAAGACAATCCCATCCAGCCCCATCCAGCTAGTGCCAGAGTTAGATCTCTGGGCCATCTGACTCAGCATGTCACTCTCAGACTCACTGCAAGGATGCAGGTGAAAAAAAGAGGAAAAAACTCTGTCTTCAGAGTGCTACCAGCATATGCTGCTCCCAGCACAGCACATGGTAAGAAGCGGAGTCACTAGGAACCTGAATGGCACCAGAGGGAAGTGGATAGTGCCATGCACTGGCACACAATCACGAAGGCTGTTTCCATAGAACACATGGTTGAACGGGGGGGTGTTACACAGCCAAAGGGTGTCAGCAATGAAAAGCGGCCCAGGAAGCTAGAGCTGGTGGGTCAGGGCAGCCAAGTAGCCAGGAGGATAAACTGACACTAAAGCTAATAGAAAGGCCAGCAACTGGCTTGTGAAAGGAGCTGCCTGCAGAGGCTCTGGATACACAGGGCCAGGACATTGATCAAGCCTCAGTAGCCTGGAAGGCAGAGAAGTATCTGCTGCTCACACAAGCTGACACCACAAAACCTACAAGTGCTGAAGACAGGACCCAAGAGCCCCGCTCCTCAGCCACCACTAGCAACTCCTTTCCACCCAACCAGAAATGGCCAGAAACTCACCACTGACCTGCAGTGTCCAACACTCCCATTGAGATAGCTCTAACTGGATTCTGCTTCTCTGTGCCAGGTCCAGCTGTTTGGCACAGAGTTGAAGGGTGAAGCAGCATGTATAAGTTGCCACTTCATAGGGTTAACACAAGCCCACGGTATTGCAAAGGCCTGTTCTGACAGCCCATGTAATATTTTGTCTGTAAGCTACGCAGGGTAGTGTGAAAAGAGGTTGGGATGCACTACTGGTTCTCTCCTCCCATCCCCTTTCTTTAAGAGAGTTATGTTGGTAGCTGTACAGCTCTCCAAGGACAATATATTTGCAGCAGGAGGAGGTTTCCACTTGCGGCAAGCTGGACCATTGTCCCTATAGCTGAAACAGTCCTGGGTTTCTCTAACACTGAGTTGGAAGAAGTGACCAATGAAAGGGACAATCTGATATCCAGGGTGGTGGTGGCGGCAGCAAAAATAAAATTAGTGCCTGGAATGTTTAAACATTGTCTGAAGCAGCTAAAGCCACCCTCCTCATGCACCTGAAAAGCCTGAACAGACGACTCCACCTTGACCTTACCTGAAACATACTGTGTGGGATGCTGTGAAAAGGAAGTTCAGGACCATCCACTTTCCTTAGGCTAATGAATTGCTCCAGCCAGGGGTGCCTTTGTGTTTTCACCCAGTGGGCACTGCAGGACTGGCAAGTGATTAACTAGAGATTTCTCAACATCTTATCACGGACTGGTTCTGGGCATCTGTCATGGCGGAGCACGGTCCCACAAACACAAAGGCCAACAATGCTGCTCCAGGTATTTTTAATCAGCAACTGCAGACAACCCTTAAAAGATACTCTGGGAAGAGACACTGTCATAGACTTGGGTGATTCAGTGCACGGCTAGGGCAGGATAATGGCACCAGGGCAAGTATGCTAAAGAAGTTTGGAGTGGGGCAGAACTGGAGCAGGCAGCAACAACTGGAATTTGTGGCTGCTAGTGACAGTATGATCTTACACTTGCTCTTCTGTCAGAGATTCACGGACAGACCTTGTACAGCCCAGATGATTTTGTGAGGGCTGCACTTTTTCATGTCCACCAACAGTTAACAAGGTCAATGGCCGCTGATGTACAAGTCTGCTGCACTGAACGCTGACTGTTGGCTTTGATCAGGTGAAAAAAAGAGGAAAAAACTCTGTCTTCAGAGTGCTACCAGCATATGCTGCTCCCAGCACAGCACATGGTAAGAAGCGGAGTCACTAGGAACCTGAATGGCACCAGAGGGAAGTGGATAGTGCCATGCACTGGCACACAATCACAATCCTTGCAGTGAGTCTGAGAGTGACATGCTGAGTGTGCCTCCAACTTCAAAGAGAGCCACAAACAGGCCTAAATTAATTAGTCTGATTCAACAGAAAGTTCATTACCACCAAGCTTATTGCTCTCAACTGCTTAAGATCATCAATACAGAGACCAAAGCCTCACTCCCTCTGTCATCTGCCAAGCAATGGCATCATTTCAAGTCCTCAGTGTTGATGGCTGCAGCTCAGTGTTGGGGCCTCAGCCCTTCAAATGTCATCAGTGGCTCAGAGAGGACACACTCCAGGCAGCCACAGCCAAGAAAAAACAAATGAGGAGGCTGCGTTTGCTTTTACAAACATCATAAAGCTAAACTGGTTTGACTTCCAAATGTCATGGAATTCTGTAAGAAGGAATGTCAGTGCTTGACACAAGTTGTCAATTTAGAACAGGCATAATCACCACACCCACTGTTCAAACTTTGTGGTATTTTTGGGAGGTTGTTGCACTGGCTTGTCCAAAAGAATTGGGACAGAAGCATCATCCAAAGCCCTCAGATTCAGTTGCTTTGATGGGAAGACCATTTAAAGACACTCCTCAGCTGTCCACTGCCTGCTGTCTCCTTTTAGCTGAAAGAGGGGTGGGACAGTAGCCTTCCTTCAGGCCAAAAAAGATCTGGATTGCAGTCCATGGTGGGAAGGAACCAGACTTTAGCATTACTCTTCAGCTCAGGAGTCCTCCCTCTGTATCTGTATAGGCTTTTCCAGACCTCCTGCTGTACTATCATCATCTCCAATGACTGGACGAGAAGGGGTTATTCTGCCTCAGCTCAAACGACAAGGAGCTATTAAGATGTTGCCCTGGTCCCATGTTAAAGGTCTTGACTGAACAATCCACTTCATGGTAAATGCCAGGTCACTCAGTCTGACTTTAGACATGGTTGTTCCACTCTTGACCAGAAATTTACTTTGAGACAGCTTTCCAAGAATACGGCTGTAGGCACCACACAGCCTTCAGCCCACCTGTGCTTCACCTTTGCACAAAGTCTGGTTCTCGGACCTTAGCCCTTCAACTAAATACTCTGTGTCCACCCCTTCTGGGGTATAGTTCAGCTCACCACAGTTCGTCACTAATTAAAATAGTAAATGGCCTGCGAGCCCCTATGCTGATCCTGGCACCCATGCTGCTTCTGGCATTCTAGGGAATTAGGGAAGGACCTGGGCGCACCCACTTCTCCAGGCCTTGACCCAGGGACCCCAAGCGCCTCCATCACCCCCTCCAGTCAATCCAGCAAATGTCAACTCCCAGGGCTGCTCTGCCTGCAGGCCCTGGTCACTCACAGCACTGGAGTCCCACTGTCATCTGCTCCCGTGCACCTCGTCTCTATACTGCTGCTCCAGCCACTTCTGCATCCTGCTCCGCTTCAGGATCCCCATTCCTGGTCAGCTCCCAGTGCATACTGAGCTCTCCAGCTGCTGACTCCTTCAACCAGCCTGCTAGGGAGAGGACTTTCTCCCTTTACCTTCCCAGGAAGGCTTAACTGTGAGCCCTGCTGCTTCCTTTTTATATTGGGCTGCCTGACCCTATCGGTCTAGAAGCCCTCTCGGCTTATGGGCTGTTGCTCCCCAGGCCAGTTAACTCTCACACAACCATAGCAGAGCAACCGCACCACTACAATGGCTAAGCTGAATGCAGCACTTCTTATCAACTGTTTCCATGCATTGAGCAAGTGTATAGACCCAATGAGGTGACTAGCCATCCCTGGACAGACAGAACCATTGGTAGAAGAGCTCTATCACGGAACAAGAAGTTGTGTTTGAGTCAATGGGAGATGTACAACATGGTTTCTTATCTCCACAGCAATTCAGTGAGCCTGGTTTCTATTTTACCATCGTTGTTCAGTGTCAGCCATGGTTGGCTGATGGCCAAACTTAGTGGGGCAGCAGTTGGTAGCCCCGAGCTGAATCCCATTCTGCTGCAAGAACTCAAAAAACCACCACACACACTGATGATATTGTCCAGATTGCTCAGTCTGGTGGACTGCTGCAGCTAATAGCCAACTTGGTCAGGCGAGAAGCAGAGTGCACTGTTTATTAATCCAGATAAAACTAAGTCCCTGGCTATTACCATCAAGCTGTTTCCAGTTCTAGACTTCAACCAGCTCTGCATTAACCAGTTCATGGCAACTCTAAGATACTTTGTTAGTGTCATACAGTACTGGCAGACGGTGGAAAGATGTGGACACTTGTACAGCTGCTGCCACCATGTTTTGGGCCTTTCAGAGGCTCATGTGCAGCGATGGAACATCTAGACAGCCATAAAGCTATAGATCTATAGAACCAGTGTTATATCAACTTAATGGTATGGAAACAAACACATGCTGAGGAAGGCTGAAGAACACCAGACATTTTCAATTCTTGCATCTTTGCAAGCTGCTCCATATTCAACAGCATGACAAGACCAGAAGTGAAGATATTTAAAGCCACACCCAGAAACCACTTTCATCAGCACCAGCCTTCTTGGTCTGAACATTTTAGAATGAAAGGTCAATGAATTCCACAGCACATTTAACCAACGAAGGCCTGCGACCACACAGCACCAACATTCCTGAAAGCACAATAAGATTGCCAGAACGTTAACGGCCTAGAGAGATTAATTTGGGTGGTGCTACATCTGTAAGGAGGCCATGTCCCTTCAGAATTTGCTGGAACAACAATGGAAAAAGCAAAAGCAGAGGAGTGAGCCACTTTACACATGGTAGCTACTGTGATGTAAGCAGGTTAGGACTGACCATTTCAAAAGATATTCACCCTGCAGCAGAAAGCCATGCTGGAGCCAGCTGCCCTGTGAAGTGTGACTAAGGGTTGAGGGAAAGTCTCCATATTTGTAAGACAAGAGGCAACAAGGGCCACCCAGCTTTGTAAGAGATTCTTAGTGGGAAGATGCTGCAGAAGTGCAGAGTATTACTATGTGGGTCTCACACTAGCAGCCTAGCTGCAAACACAATTCCCAGCAACCTAGTACAAACAGGAGTCACTAGGCTGGTGCTCTGTCTTTGCAGAGAAGAGAGGCAGCCAAAGTGATACCACAGAAAGAGAAGGTGAAACAGACTCCTCGTAGTTTATGGCTTCCGAGCCACTGCCTCCACCAAGGCTAGATTCTCAAGACTTCCTGCCCTACTGGCAAACACAGGAGCAGAGTTATTTCCAGCCAAGACAATGCTAAAGGGAAAGAGGATGGATCACCTTTTAAACAGAGCTGATTCAGCATTGTAGTAAACAGCTCAGCACGCCTAGCAGGAGCAGATTAAGCCCAATACAATGGGGGAGGAGGGAATTGCAGGACCTTCAAACCATGGTCCTGTAGAGGGTGGGTTTTTTGGTTTTTTTTTTTTTTAAAAGCAGGTGTGGGGGTGCACATGCTAGACAGCAGCATGGTATTGATGGAAATGCTCTGGGAAAGAATTTTGGAGCCTGGCTCAGAGTAAAGAATCCACTATGCTTTGCTTCATCAGACCTCAAATTAAAAGCTTATGAAAGGTGCTGGATTGAAAGCTACAGAAAGTGACTAAGAAGGACCTTCTTGTAATCTAAGCTTTACTGGCACCAGTAAGAAAACAAGACCACTAACCAGCCCTTGCTGCCATTCACGTGCCAATGCGTTCCCTGCTTTACAATACAGCCAGATAGGTCTAAATTCCATGGTAGGACCCTCAGACATCAGCAGAAGCCCCACCAAGCTCAGGCCAGTTAGTTACAAATGGAAAGAATGAAGACTCCTCCACAGTTAGGGCACCACTGCCAGTGTGGCCAGGCACCATTTGAGCTCCAAAGCTGATTATGAGCCCTAACCTGTCCCAGATTGCTCACGCTTAGTCCTCTTCTGGAATAGTTATGGCCTTCTCCTAGCTTGACTACAAGTCACCATGACAACTTGCTAATAAGTGTGTACCAGGAGTTGGGACTGAGCCTAAACAGGGAACTTTTTTTTTTAACCTGCAATCACAGCAATTTGCTTGGCCCAGGGAAGAGGAAATTGTTCATTGCTGCTGCTCCTTTATTCACTAAAGCCACTGTTTGTAACTGCATGGCCAGATGGAGAATGTGTGTTGCCTGTGGTGAGGTACAGCCAGGATTCCAACACCCCTTGGAACAATTTTGCTCTGAAAAGTCAATACTTCCTTGAGTGGCTCCCAATGACTGACTGTTACGCCACAGGACAAAACATAATGTTGCTCCATTAAACTGCCTCTGACAGCTATTAGTTACATGGGTTTCCAGTAGACCTGAGAAGACTGGTAACTAAGAGATGGGTTAGAAATAGCATTCGAGAAAGTTACGTCTATTAAAATTTCTTATACTCCTGGTTGGGCACAATACCCAAAAAAGTCTAAGTGTAGTTCCCTCCATTCTTAGCACATAAGCCACTTTTAAATATTCAGGACTTTTCTTCATTGATACAGTTGCTGGTCTCTTCGTTTGACTACGCCAAAAGATCATTTTCAGTGCCCAAGACTCATGCACCAGGCCTAGCACAGCTGTGTTTGGGTTGCTGACACCAATGAGCTATTGTAATTTAATCTGGAAGTTTAAGTGAAAATAAAATTGATGGTGTTTGACTTCACAAGCTGTGGTAAGGTGGTCTAGGGAATGGGACAATGGATGGGGAGTAAGACGACCTAGGTCATACTCCAAGTTCTATCTGACTTGCTGAGTGAGCCAAGATTAGTCCCTTCCTCTAAAGATGCTAGTTTCCCCATCTGTAAAATGGTGAGAATGATGCTACTTAAAGCAGGGGTGGACAAAACTGGCTCACAGCTAGAAGCCAGTGATTTTACCTTTGGTTACCCAGAGGGCATGCCTCCATTATATTTTTGCAGTGGAGCTAGGTGACAGGTTACTAGAACTGGCTGCCATGGTGACCAGAAACAGATTTGTTGAGGCCTGACAAACTGTGAGAGAAAAGAGCATTATCTGCACAGAAAAATGTCAAGTGATGAAAACCTAGTTGTGACTGGCCTGTGCAGTTAGATGAGGCTCTCCCTTGCATGTGGGAATAAGCTTCTGTTTGGAGGACAGGGGAAAGGATAGCTGTCAATACACTATTTGAAGAGTCAACATTTTGTTCCATAGCAAGCTTGAGGGGTAATAGGATTTATACCACAGGCCTGAATTACTCCATATCCCTAACGCAGTGTGAGTGCCTGGTTTGAATGGGATATACAATTCTTTCACATCCAAACCCCAGAAAGGAGAAGCAGGAACCATGACCGAAAATATTGTACCATACCCCTGATTTACAAACTTTAGATGACTTTTGGACAGGGGCATCTGGTTTGGCCTTCATCAGGAGCTGCTTTGCAGAGCAAGAGAATGAGTCTTTCCATGATGCCCATCTGCTTTCAGAAGCAGTGCTGATGGATTCTTTTATCAAAAGCTATGCAGGCCATGGCCTTGAGAAATGGAATGCTACTCAGTGATCCCCAGGACCCTAGCAAGATAAGGGGTAATTAGATGGGCAACACAAATGACTAAGAGTATGAAACAGCTTCCATATGGAGGAAAGACTAAAAAGTGGGAACTTTTTGAGCTTGGAAAGGGGGTGGGGTGGGGCAGATGAACATGACAGAGGCCTACAAAATCTGGAATGTTGTGGAGAAAGTGAATAAGGAAGTGTTATTTACTCCTTAACATACCACAAGACTCAGGGGCACCCAATTAAATTAAGAGGTAGCAGGTTTAAAACAAACACAGTCAGCCTCTGGATCTTGCTGCCAAGGGGTGTCGGGAAGGCCAAGACTATAACTAGCTTCAAAAATTAAATAGGCAATTTCATGGAGAATAGGTCTATTGATGGCTTTTAGTGAAGATGGTCAGGGACACAACTCTATGCTCTGAGCATCCTATCCTTAGGCTATCAGAAGGTTGGACGACAGGGGATGGATCATTTGATGACTGCTGGTTCTGTTTATTCTCTCTGAAGCAAATATGACACAGGGTTAGATGGACCATTGGTCTGACCCAGTATGACCATTCTTATGTTAAGGGTCTAGGTTCTGCATATACTATTAACATTGGAACTTCTACAAATGATCGCAAAGTACTTTATAGACATGTATAAATACCCCCATTGTACACCCAGGGCACTGTCTTGTAAATCAGTGGCAGAATTAGCATCAATCTCACAATGCCCATTCAGCCCTCATCATTAAGAGCACACACCAGGAATCCCAACTCCAAACCTGCTATGCTAACCTCTGAACAAGTCTATTTAATGCAGTGTTGTCCACAGGATTTCAGAGAAGATATTGCTCTGTAGCATGTCCATGAATTCAGCACTTACATCACAAGAAGGAACTCACCACTCCTCCTTTATCGCCCTCCATGAACTGGACAATCTGGCAGGATGACTTCTCCCACAGGAAGATGTGTCCACAGTCGCTGCCACTCACCACAAACTCACTCTTTGGACCATAGAAATTAACACCTTTCACTGAAAGGGGAGAGATTTCAAGCAGAGGAGATTAAAGACAGATCAAAGTCCAGGGAGCTTTCCCTGTAACTTCTGTTTACTTCACACCTAGTAGACAAGTTTCCATGGTTACCAGCATGGCTCTATTTTCTCTGTCACACACACCCCCACACCCTCAGAGCTGATTCTTAGTTCTTCAAAAGAAAAAAGCAACAAGCAGCAAATTTGGTGCTGGTGGAAATTAACAAGTGGTGTGCCCCAGGGGTCGGTCCTGGGGCCAGTTCTGTTCAATGTTTTCATTAATGATCTGGATGATGGGATAGATTGCACACTTAGTAAGTTTGCGGATGATACCAAACTGGGGGGAACGGTAGACACCCTAGAGGGCAGGGACAGGATTCAGGGAGACCTAGACAAATTGGAGCAGTGGGCCAAGAGGAATCTCATGAGGTTCAACAAGGATAAGTGTAAAATCCTGCACTTGGGACGAAAAAACCCCATGTACTGCTACAGGCTGGGGAGTGATCAGCTAAATAGCAGCACTGGAGAAAAGGACCTGGGAGTCATGGTGGATGGGAAGCTGGACATGAGTCAGCAGTGTGCGCTTGCTGCCAGAAAGGCCAATGGCATACTGGGCTGCATCAGAAGAAGTGTTGCCAGCAGATCGAGGGATGTGATCATTCCCCTCTATTCTGCACTAGTGAGGCCACATCTGGAATACTGTGTCCAGTTTTGGGCTCCTCACTACAAAAAGGACATGGACAAATTAGAGAGAGTCCAGAGGAGGGCAACCAAAATGATCAAAGGGCTGGAGCACAAGCCCTATGAAGAAAGACTGAAGGAACTAGGCTTATTTAGCCTGCAGAAGAGAAGACTGAGGGGGGATTTGATAGCAACCTTCAACTACTTGAAGGGTTGCTCCAAGGAGGATGGAGCTCGACTGTTCTCGGTAGTAACAGAGGGCAGAACGAGAAGCAATGGTTTCAAGTTACAGCTGGGGTGGTCCAGGCTGGATATTAGGAGAAACTTCCTTACTAGGCGAGTGATGAAGCATTGGAATAAGCTGCCTAGGGAGGTGGTGGAATCTCCATCTCTGGAGGTATTCAAGGCCCAGCTGGACAAAACCCTGACTGGGATGATCTAATGGGAGTGGTCCTGCTTTTTTTGGCAGGGGGTTGGACTAGATGACCTCGTGGGGTCCCTTCCAACCCTATGATTCTATGAAATAAAGGATAAAAGAACAGGCATTGATCACTTCCCCACACAGCACTCCTGATACCCCACAGTATTCCAAGCCTCTTCAGAGCAGATTGTGAATTTAGTGATCATGAAAGATCACAGTTAAAGCCCCAGAGGTTTTCAACACCATAAGCTTTCTTGTCACTTTGGGGACCAAAGGGTTTACACATGCTCATGAATGAACCATCTCAGAGCAGGAGACAGGTGCCCACTAAGCCTGGTTCTGACCTGTGGCATTATTGCGATGTCCCTTATATCTCTTAATGTATTCTGCTCCATCACTGTGAGAAGAGTTGAAGAGATAGATGTCTTCATCATTGTAGCTGGCCAAGAGTTCTGCCACAGAACAAGAAACACACACATATATATGATCAATGGTGTCAGCCAGCCAATTCTAACATGCTAGACATTCTCTGCCCTGGAACAAAAGGGTAATTAAGTTAGGCAAGCCATACACCAGCATACCTCTCAAAAGCACCCAAAACAGGCTCCACCTGAGCCTCAGAGTCAGGGCTTAACTGTGCAGCATACATGGTGCTCATTCCTAAACTACAAGGTCAGAAGGGACCATTATGGTCATCTAATCTGACCTCCTGCAGAGTGCATGCCACAGAACCTCCCCCACCCACTCCTGTAATAGACCCTTCACCTATGACCGAGTTATTGAAGTCCTCAATTATTTAAAGGACTTCAGAGAATCCACTGGCAAGTGACATGCTCCACACTGCAGATGAAGGTGGAAAAACCCTCAGAGCCCCTGCCAGTCTGCCTTGGAAGAAAATCCCTTCCCAACCCCAGATATGGAGATCAGTTAAAACCTAAGCACATGGGCAAGACTCACCAGCCAGATACCCTGATCTAAGCCCTGGCTTTTATGAAGGATCTCAGAACCTTGTAAAGTAGACATGTTAGTATCCTTCCCCTTTTACATTTAGGGAATTTGAGACAGAGTTAAGTGCCATCCTACTGCACAAAGAACTGATTCATATATACACCCATCCCATGAGTCCCCAACCGATCCTCTAGTCACTAGTATACAGCGCCTACTGTGTAGCAGATATCCATGGCTCTACAGTCCTAGCTTTGTGGTTTGCTTCTCCCTTCCCAATGCTTGTTTCAGAGAGTCTCCTCTATGACAGCTCAAGCAGCTATACACAACCAAGAAGCACCAACAGAAAGGCAAGGACATGATAATTACTGCTTAGCACCTTAAAGAGCAGGAGCATGACCCTACAGGAACAGGGGTCAGTCCTAAAGATGCAGGGCTTTACATACCTGATCCATCATGGCTGTACACAAGACAGGTGATGTTAGCTTTGGACTCACTGTTTACCTAGAAGCCAAGGAAAAAGGACCATACAGCTTGTCAGACTTTTGTTCAGAGGCTCCCAAATGTTGGCTCACCAATAGCATTACACTCACCACCCTGTATTATGGTGGTACCTGACTGCAGTTGGCTGTGTTCTACCACAGACTTCAAAATGGAGCCTGTTTCTCTCCCAAACTAGGCAGCTCATCTGTACCTTTTCACACAGCCTTAGAACATAAAGGGTGAAATACAGCATGTGGTTTGTTAACTTTTCATCATTTTTAGATGGGAAGCCCCTGAAATTGGGTACTGGCTGTAATTTTTCATTGCAATCCTACTCTTCAATGATCTCAAACTGTTTTTTTCCCCACCACTCAAGACTCTACAGTACAGTGGATCCTGAGTAGATCTTGTGCAACAGTTCATAGATTTAAGTGTCAGACTTAGGGGCCCTTTTCTGCTGCTGCTCACATAACTAAATTGATGTGCTGTGTGCACAGACCTGATTGGCTGAGATTGGGCACACACAAACCTGACTGATAAGCACTGGACACACAATGCCCTTTCCATGGTTGCTAGGCTTTGCAGTCAATTTTATCCCACAGAGAGGGGTTTATGCACAGCTAGGTGAGAACAATTATTTACTGGCAGCTACACCTTTATCCACTACAGATGTGCTTGCCCCCATCCCTTTAAGCCCAACCCCCAAATCATTAATTTAAAAACCTAGGAGACCAGGATACACAACTTGCTTTATAGTGAAACAATTAGAGCTCCTATGCACCCACCAGCCCCAAACCTGGCAAACCCACATAAACAAGGAAATCAAGAGTTAAACACCAAACTATACAGTCCCTTTACTGAGCCACCCACAAGCACGCACCTTCCCATACTACATCTGCAGAATATCTGGTGTGCGGGATGCTGCGAGCCATACTGGTCGTGGAATAACCCTCTAACCCTCTCACCCTCTTTAGCTGGGAAGGGGAATTCCAGTAAATCATGAAAGCAGCTTCCTACCAGGTGGTGAGGGCAGAACTTCTTAAGCACGCCATTGTTTTCATTCTCATCTATTTTCCGCTGATCGTAGATCCTAGATGGAAAAAGACCACCAGTAAGAACGAATGCCACATTCAAAAAACACAAGTAATGCTCTTGCACGAATCAAGTGCTTTTCACGATGAATTTTCAAGTGCCCTCCAGCTTCTAACTGTGCAGAATACATGCATCTAAGTCACTTCACCCGTGATTAAAGGCACTGCCTCTGAGATGGAATATGGCAGCTGTTTAAGAGAGTTCAATTGAAACTCTACAGGGAGGAACTGTTGATAAAACAAGTATCATAACAGGGATCTGTCCGTGACAGTGGGGCTGACACCCCAAATCCTACAAGTAGAGCCACATGATTTTTAACAATGAGGGGTTGGTGCCTTAGGTCTGAGACTCACCTGACAGAGGCATCACCTGCAGCTTACTGTTTCCTTACAAATTTACCACCAGTCCTCCCACCACATCTCAGAGCAGGTCAGATCCCCTCCAAGAATTCTCCTGCCAAATGCTGGGCCAACCTGACTATTCTTAGCTTGCACAGTCCAACAGAATCATAGCACAAGTCTGAAGTCACATACTAAACCTCACTGAACACTAACTCTCCTGTATGGGACCATTTATATTTGTAACTACAACAACCCCAGAAGAGTTTTGGCTAAACAGCACATGGGGAAAACAGGTTTTCAGTTGAGACGTGATTAAAGTCAAAGACACCATGTGGCAAAAGACAGGATTGTACCAGATGGCGGGAGCTACAGAGGTAGAAGGCAAGAACCTAAAAAAAAAAAAAAAAAGGACAGAGGTTGCTAGTGGTAGCTAAGCAGAAGGGGCAGGGAATTTAATAGGAAAAACCCTCTGTTGTGCAATAGGTCTGGGTCAAGCCCTTGGAGGAGGAGTCTTGATTGCAGGAGCCTGGGGAGCAGAGGAGGAGGCTGTATGTAAGTATGGAACACTATTTATGAACCAAAAAATAAATTAAATACTACAATGTTACCAGGGCCAGAGGGCAACACCAAGGAGTTCTGAAGGAACTGTCATGAAATGCAGAAGTGTTGAATGTAAACGATCACTTAAACCAGCCTCTATGCTAGATTAGCAGAGGACAACTAACATGATGCCAGTTTTTGTAAAAGGCTCCAAAGATGATCCCAGAAATCCAAGCCAGTAAGTCTAACTTCAGTACCAGGCAAGTTGGCAGAAACTATAGTCAAGAACAGAATTAGAGAGATAAATGAATGCTACTGTTGGGGGAAGAGTCAACACCACCTTTGTAAAGGAAAATTCAAGCCTCAGCAACGTCTTACAATTCTTTGAGGAGATCAACAAGCAGGGAAACAATGGGGGACCCAATGTACTTGCACTTTAAGAAAGTCTTTGACGATGCCCCACAACAAAGGCTCTTAAGTAAAGTAAGCAGTCATGGAACAAGAGGTCCTCTCATGGATCACTAATCATTTAAAAGCCATGAATCAAAAGGGTAGGAAAAATGGCCAGTTTTCAAGGTCGAGAGAGATAAATAGTAGGGTCCCCTAAAGATCTGTACAGTGCATTGCAGTTCACAACATTCATAAATGATCTGGAAAAGGAGGTAGATATGGATGTGGCACATTTCAGTCAATAAAAAAAAATTACCCAAGATAGGTAAGCCCAAAGAGTTACAAAGGGATCTCACAAAACTAGGTGACTGGATTAAAAAAAATGGCAGATGAAAGTCAATGCTGATAAATCAAAGTAATACACAATCCCAGCAAAACATACAAAAAGATGGGGGTCTAATTAGCTGTCACTACTTAAGAACTTGGAATCATCATGGATAAGTCTGTAAAAACATCTGCTCAATGTGTTGCAGTGCACGCTCACGCACACATCATAACAATGTTAAGGACCATTATGTAGCTAAGAAACGAGGTAGCTGGGGTGGGGGCATGATAGAAGACTGTAAAACCATAAATGACGTGGAGAAAGTGAATAAGAAGGTGTTTTACTCCTTCACAGAACATATGAACCAGAGCTCACCCAATGAAGTTAAGCAGGCAGCAGGTTTAAAAACAGACAAAAGGAAACACTTCTTCACACAACAGTCAGTCTGTGCAACTTGTTGCTAGAGGATGTTCTGAAGGCCCAGAGGGTAACCAGGCTCAAAAAAGAATTAGGTAAATTTATGGGGACAGGCCCATCAAGGGCTATTAGCCAATGTGATCAGGGATGCAACCCCATGCTGTCTCTCCCTAAGCCTTTGAAAGCTAGAAGCTGGTGCTGAACAACACGGGAAGTTCACTCGAATTGACCTGTCCTGCTGACTCCCTCGTAAGCATCTGGCACCTGCTGCCAATGGAGTCTGGACTAGATGGACCATTGGTTTGACCCAGCATAGCTGTCTTTATGTTCCTAGGGTAAAGCTTCACATGCGACAAAGTTGTATGCCAAGGTCAACGGAAGTTCTGAGTTGATGAAGGAGGGTGTTGATTTGGGCTCTTGGGCAGTGGAAGTTCTTGGAGAGATTTAGATGAAAGGCGTTTAGACAGTCTAAACTTTTTAGCTACACAGACAGGAAATTGTGGTTTAAATACAGCAGATTCAAAAAGTCTCAAGTGCAGAAACATAGGACCCACTAAATCTATGTGCCACCTAGTCCAACAGCGACTAGAAAAAGATGCTTCTGTGGAAGGCACCAGACACTTAGTGACAGAATAGCCAGCCCATAATGGAAGCTTGCTTTTTTACCCATCATCAATAGAGAGGGTTTATGTTCCAAAACATAGGTTTATAGCCCTAGATAAAGTAACTGTAGATGTCGTCATCCATATTTTAAAAAGCCTAATTCCCTTCTGACTCTCATTGACCCTACCAGGGCTCTGTTGGGCCCCCTGGAAGAAGAGAGCCCATTTAGCCCTATGCAGAGTATGATGGAAGACTATGGAAGGGATATAGTTACAGGAATCTTCACAGGCAATGTTCCCTCTAAGGGGAGAGAGCAGCTGAGCAACTCCTGTTGCTTGCTGCACTCCCCCACCCCCACCGGGCCAGGTGCGCAGCCCCTCCCCCCGCTC